>PVJA010000741.1:120928-152209 GCA_004027025.1 Myocastor coypus
AGAGAGAGAGAGAGAGAGAGAGAGAGAGAGAGAGAGAGAGAGAGAGAGAGAGAGAGAGAGAGAGAGAGAGAGAGAGAGAGAGAGAGAGAGAGAGAGAGAGAGAGAGAGAGAGGATATAGACAGAAATAGAGGATAGAGAAAGAAAGAGGGAGGGAGGATTGGGAGAAATGTAGCAAACTTTCAGCAAAGACAAAATGACTTGGAATTATTTGATGCAGTCTGAATAGAGTGAATAGAACTTAAAATAATTCGACTGAAATAAGATGAAGATTCAGAAGCTTAAATGCAAATAGAACATTCCGATTTTCAGTAGAACATGAAAAAAATGAATGGGCACTTATTGATCAATGTTAGCTGCTTAAAATATTAGAAAACAACAATAAGAACAACAAATTTGAGGCTCTAGGAATGTAGCTCTGTAATGTGCCCCACGGGATGGGTGATAGAGCTCAGGACCTTGTGCTGGCAAGGCAAACTGGTTATGCCACTGAGCGTACCCCTGGCAAATGTGGTTCAGCAGCATAGTGTTTTCTCAGCATCCACACGCTACTGCTTTCCATCCTGGACACCACCACCTCCAAAATCATAAAAAAATTTAGCCAATTGAGTTGCAAGATGAAAGAATGGAAATATAATACATGGATTTTTTTTTAAGACAAAGAGTAAGGTGTAAGATAAATAGTGTGCACAAACTCCCATGAACAAAACCTCATATGGTGACTTCTTGGGAAAAGCCTATTATTAATGCTTTATAAGTAAAAGAGTTATTGGAAGCTTTTCAAGAATTGTGTAAATAAACAAGTGATTATATTAGTAGTGAAGGCAGGAGGATTTCCAGGATAGAACTTTCTATCCTCCTGTGGTACATGTAGGATAGAAAGCCTGATAAAAATAATGCTGAACCACTGAGTATGGTATGTGCCTGTAATCCTAGCACTTGGGAGGCTGAGGCGGGAGAATCACCATGAGTTTGAGGCCAGCCTGTGCTTCATAGTGGGGCCTTGTCTGAAAATAACAAAACAACAAGTGCTAAGCACATTTAGTATAAGAATAAATCTCAGCACAACAAAGACAGAAGCAATAAGTGAATGGCTACCAATCTCTTCAAGATCAAGAGCAAGGACAATTATACACATTTTCATTACTTTTATACAACAAACTGCTCTACCCAGAGCAGTTAGAAAAGAGAACAGAATAAAAGGTATCCAAGTTAGGAGAGAAACCTAATTGTTCCTGCAGATTATATGACACTATATAGAGGAAAATCCAAGAAATATTAGGATATACAAATTGAGCAATGTTGCAAGATACAGAATCAACACAGAGTCAGTAGCACTGCTCTACACAAAGAGAGCAGATCGTCTGAAACAGAAACCAAGAAACTAACTTTCCTCCTCACATCCTTTTTAGGAGTGTGTGCTCGTCCTACAGATGAATGGGCTTTATTTTGGCAGGTTGGTACATGCTATGCGTCGGCCATTTTCTTTTTTCTCTTCACTCTTTTTGCTCCAACCTCTTAGAAACTAATTTTACATAAAATAGCTTCATAAGCAAAATACCTGGTAAGATGTTTAGTCAAAAAGATCATAAACCTTGATAATGAAAACTCTGAAGATACTGAGGGGAAAAAAAAAAAAAAGATACAGAGGAAAGGCCAAGCAGAGATTTATGCGTGGAATGTCTCTCAACCTTTATCTATCTGATGTTTCTCATAGTTAGGGAGATTTATTTATTTATTTATTTATTTATTTATTTTTGTCTTTTTGAGACAGGGTCTTGCTATGCAGTTTTAGGCTGGCCCTGAACTCACTTTCGTAGCCCAGGCTGGTCTCGAACTCACACCGATCTTTCTGCCTCAGCCTCCCAAGTGCTGGGATTACAGGCATGTGCCATCGTGCCTGGCTTGATATAGGAGTTTAAAAACTTACTTAAAAGTTGAAGTACCCTCTTCATCTAATCACAATGATGAGTTGTGTTATCCATAAATATACATCTTACTCAGGTGGCATCATTTGTAATGTTAAGATTATCCTTTGACTGAGTTAGTGTTTCTCAGGTAGTTCCACTGTAACGATGCTTTTTTTTGCTTTCCATATTCTGGTTTTGAGAAGCAAATCCTTAAGGCTGGTCAGCCCATTTTGGGTCAGTTTGTGCTTTGTCTTCTGGACAGACTGTTATCTCTTCCTTGTGTGAGACCCTGAAAGAGTAATTAAAATCTGAAAGGTCCACTAGATACTGTGAAACGGAGAGACTTTGCTCAATGGAAAAGAAAAATCAGGACAAGGAAAAGGAAAAAGGAAGGGACATGGGAAAAAAGATATATTTATGCATATATGCAGAACAGTTAGGGTAACTGTACTGACAATTTCTGCTGATCTTTTCAGGGGAGCATTTGATATTTATAATGTTTTTCTTTTTATTCGTCCTTTTTTTCTTTTGAATCTCTTACAATTTTTTTGTTATTGTTTTGTTTTTTCTTTAAACCTATTTTGTACATTTATATCTGGTAACCTGAACAAATAATTTGAAGATAACATCATGCAATATAGTAACCATTGTTGAATTTCTATGACTTTGTTTGATGAGCTTTTGTGTCATTTCTAATGCTGTTTTTTTTTTCTAAATTATTTTAGAAGCAAACTTTTTTCTTTTTTCTGTTTGCTGTTTTTTAAATTTTTTAAAATTTATTTATTTATTTATTTATTTATTTATTTATTTATTTAGTCTTTTTGAGACAGGGTCTCGCTGTACAGTTCAGGCTGGCCTTGAGCTCAGTTTTGTAGCCCAGGCTGGTCTCGAACTCTCACCGATCCTCCCGCCTCAGCCTCCTGAGTGCTGGGATTACAGGCGTGTGCCACCACGCCCGGCTTGCTGTTTTTTAATTAATCAATTATTTATATTATTTTAAATTTCAACAAATGACTTACAGTACTTTATAAATTTATAGAAGAAAATATATAGGAGGTAGCATAAAATCTCTTTTAATTAGAAAAACTTAACGTTGACATGATATGTCAGTGAAGAGTTGAACTAAACAGAGCATAATAAAACTCTCAAGTTAGATTACTAAATTTATTGCTTTTAAATCACAGGAAATAAAATGGACTTTTTAGGTAAATGTTTAGCAATTTACAAATGAGAAATTCCTCTCATACTCCTGATATACTTTTATCAAAATCCAGGAAAGTTTAAGATTTCTGGTACCTTTTCTTGGAGCATTGTATGTTAAAATCAGTGACAAAGGTATAAGTGTAGTGATTTTGAAATATTTACATTAGTTTTCATTTAATAAACTAAAAAGTAAATATTAAATGCGTTAAAATTACACAGAGAGCTTATAGATACAAATTAATAGTTAATATCATACTGACACATTTGAAATGAACTATTACTTTGAAATTTTATTTTATTTGATTTCTTATATTTGCACGTATAAGTCTTGCTTATTTCACTTATGAGTATAGCCTCTAGTTGCATCTGCTTACCTATGAAGGCTTCCAGTTTGTCTTTCTTCATAACTGACTGATATTCCATTATATGAAAATGCCACTCCTTTTTCATCCGTTCCTCAGATAATGGGAATTTTCATTGCTTCCAAGATTTGGCTACGACAAATTATGCTGCAATAAACATGGGTGAACACACATCTTTGTGGTACGATGTTTTCAGTTCTTTTGGGCAAATACCCAGAAGGGGACTAGCTGGTTTGAATGGTATTTCCAGTCCTAGTTTTTTGAGGAGTCTCCACACCGATTTCCATAGGTGGTTGTACCAGTGAACATTACGACCAGCAGTGCAGAAGGGTTCCTTTTTCCTTGCAGCCTCTCCAGAATTTGTTATTCTTATTGATGTTTTTCTTATTTATGATAGCCATTCTTTTTGGGGTGAGATGTTATCTCAAAGCTATTTTAATTTGCATTTCTTGAATAACCAGGGATGTTGAGCACTTTTTCATGTAATTATTTGTCTCTTGAATTTCTTCCTCTGAGAAGTGTGTGCTCATCATGGATGCCCATTTTTGATTATGTCTTTACATGTTGGGACCCTGTTTTTTTTTTTTTTTTTTTTAGTTCTTTATATGCTCTAGATAGAAAATCTTTGTTAGTGTGGTTATTGGTTAAGATCTTTTCCAGGTTTGTTGGTTGTCTTTTCACCCTGTTGGTGATTTACTTTGATGTGTGAAACCTTCTCAGTAAGAGCAGGTCCCAGGTGTTGAGTCTTTCAAGTATTTCCGGGGCACTTTGATTTTTTTTTTTTTTTTTTTTTTTTTTTTTTTTTTTTTTTTTTTTTTTTTTTGTCTTTTTGAGACAGGGTCTTGCTATGCAGTTGAGGCTGGCCTTGAGCTCACTTTTGTAGCCCAGGCTGGTCTCGAACTCACACCAATCCTCCTGCCTCAGCCTCCTGAGTGCTGGGATTACAGGCGTGAGCCACCATGCCCAGCGCACTTTGATTTTTGTTCATGAACTATCTGCCCATCCCTATACTTTGAAATTTTTGAAGATTAATTTGAATTTTCTTAACTATTTAAAAGTGATTATGTTAACAAATGGCATAAATCATTCTGTCTAACAACTCCTTTTTACTTTGAAAATTTATATGTGGAAGCTAGTACTATTCTGATACAACTCATCTATTGGGATTTTGATGAGTCTGAAAATCTGAGTAATGCTATGATTTCTTCTTTTTCATTATCCACATTTGTCCCAGAGAAACTTGATTTTCATTCTCTGAGTACAATGGGCTAACTTCATTATCTTCCATAGTAGAACCTGGTCTTTAGGGTGGTGCTTTATTTTTCTTTTCTGTATTTAGGGCAGGGTCGGCAGGGTGGTCAGCATCTTACTACATAGATTGAATTCGTAGTGATCCCCTCGTTTTCAGCCTCCCAAGTGCTGGGAGTACAAGCGTGCTCTACCATGCACAGTCTCAACTGCCATCTCAGTGCACTGCAGGGATAAAGCTGGCACAGCACCGTGGGGATAGAACCCCCAGCAGCTGTGTTCTCCCTAAGCAGGCATTTTAGTCCACGGAGCTATCAGGCTGGCCCCTTAGGGTGGTATTTTTAAGAGGCCCTCGGGAAGGCGATCTCTGCAGGTGTCTCTCCCTTGCTCTGGCTTCCAATCTGTGATGCGGTCTCTTGCATTGCATGTGATCCCTGTACTGTGATGCCATGAGCCATGATGTCCTAAGTAGCACTGAGCCAATGCCAGCTCTGTGCCCTGAACTTACAGAAAGAAGTCACAGATAAAGCTTTTTCTTTATAAAGTTACCTAGATTAAGATTTTTGTCTAAACATTATTAGTACAAACCTCTATTCTCAGTGAACTAAGGAAAAGTGACTGTATATCTATCCTCACTCTCTTATGTACACACACACACACACACACACACACACACACACATATGTATATAATATATATAAATTTTATTTTTTTCGCTATGGAGAAGCTCTTTATTTATACTTTTGCGAAGTTAGTGATGCATGACACTAGGTTGCCTAGCACCTGATAGCTAGCCTGAACGAGATAGTATGTTCATTTCAGGAACGAGGTAGCTTGTTTGTTTTAGGCACTGGGCCAAGTCCCGCCTACACATATTTGATCGATTTCCTAGGTTGGTGGCTCCCAACATACCCCCTTTTCTGTTTTGTATTGTCAGAGATGGATGTTTCACTGCAGGTTTTGCTTTAGTATAAAACAGGATAAATTTGAATCTTGTGTTGGTAAAGGGATGAAACCAGAGAGCCCACTCTTAGGTGAAATAAATAAGATTCATATGTGCAAACATTGCATGGTGAGAAGCTGAAAGAGAAAAATGGAATTTGAAGGGTAGAATAGATACTGGGAAAGGGAATGAACTTATTTAAAAGGAACTACTGAGTTGAGGAGAAGGACAGGAGAGAGAGTGGGGGACAGGAATTTATCTATATATGTAAGCAGGGTGGTTGGACAACTGTACCGTGCATTTCTACTGGTCTATGGAAAGAAGCAGTTAATGCTCTCATTTTTTTTGTCTCTGTTTTTCAATTGTTACTTCTTTCTGCTTTCTTAATTTCTTATACATTTCTCTTTTTTTTTTTCTTTCTTCCAATTTTACATGCATGTATCTGATAATATGAATAACTGGCTGGAAGACAACATTATGTACTACAACAAATACTATAAAATTCATATTAATTTAAGTGAAAATTTGTACTATTTGTATTTCTTTCTGTTTAATTATAATTTATACCCTCTTTAAAAAAAAAAAAAAGACGGAAAAAATCCCCCACAAATTTCACTGTAGGAATTAGGAATTGACAATACACAACAGGGGCCGGGCAAGATGGCTCAGTGCTCTAAAGCACCTGCAGGCGGCTGCAGGGACCACGGTTCGATCCCGGCACCACATGCTGCGCCAGCCCTGCCCTCAGGGCAGGCTGAGCCAGCCATAAAAAAAAAAAAGGGACAATACACAACAGCCACCCTCTGCACTGGCCTACAATTCCTCTGCTCCCATCTTGTTTTTGGTTTGGCTCACGGACATCTGCTCAATCTTGAATTAATTTGCAGAGAAAAATTGTAATTGTATGTATGAATATGACATATTCATCTAAGAATATATGAAAATTCATCTAAGAATTCTGAAGAATTTTCCTACAGAAGAATCTTTATATAAAACCACTATTAGTTATAGTGAGTCTTCTAAGTTAGTTCAATTTAAAGGCAAATACCTGTTTGGTGCGTTGTGAAGCAAAGGTTGAAGGAGAACATGGTATTAGGTTTTAAGTAAACAATAAAGTTGCCCCTGAAGTTTACTTAGAGGTTATTAAGGAATGCCTTAGTTCTCTTGTGATGCTGTCACAAAATACCTGAGACTGCATAAGAAGCAGCAGACCTTTTTTCAGATATAAAGAACAGAAATACATTTTCTTTGGGTTCAAGAGACTATGAAGACACTGATCAAGGTTGGAAGAGTTTGGTCCAATAAAAGCCTATGCTTGATATAGGGTCTTTGTGCTGTGGCCTTATATGATGAACAGAGAGGAAAGAGAAAAAATTTGTGTCCTCATGTGGCAGAAGAAATTGAAAGACCAAAACCTTGTTTGTGAACGTATTAATCCCATTCACGAGCTGAGGGCCTCACGGGCTGATCACATTCTGATGGCCACATCTTATACCATCACCAGAGTTTAAATACCAAAATATGGATTTTGGAGGAATTGATACATTTTTTAGAGAAATATTGTTCAAGTAATATAAAATTTCTATAAAGATCTTATAGAAAATATTATAGGTACTGCACTGAGAAACATGTTCAAGAAATGTAAAACTTGATGACCATAATTAATAACAATGTACTATATTCTTAAAAACTGCAAGAAGAGTAGATTTTATGTATTTTCTTTGTTAAAGAGAGTACAAATTAGGAGTAAAACAGAAAAAAATTACAAATGATACAGATTTTTCACTTAACAAAGTAGTATGAATTTCACAGTGTTTGTTGTAATACATAGTGTTGTCTTCCAACCAGTTATTCATGTGATTTTATGCATTTTACCACTTAAATGATTAAAATGTGAGATCACAAGAAATTAATTATGTGAGCCATTCTACAGTGCATACATATTCTGCAGCATTACGTTATACACAATAAACACATACAACTTTTAGTTATTAATGAAATGGGGTGCAATATAGTTCCGCTCATCAGATGGATTGCTCCCTGTATTATAGTGGAGGACTTTAAAAAGGAAAACATGAATTTCTAGGAGCTCACTGATTTATGCTTTGGAAAAAATCAGACATTGATTAAAAATATTATTTACAAAGCTAGGATGACTAAAGTAATGAAAAATTGCCACAGTAAAAGACTGCAAGAATAAAAATTTTATTGGGTCTGTGTACTTTTAACTATTAACCCAATATTTATTAGCAATTTATTTTGTATAAGCTACCATTAAATTTTAATTTTATGATTAATTTCTTTGAACTTTCTTAATGCTTTTGTAGGGAGAATTTGATCAGTTTCTCTGTGACTTAATGGAAATATCGAAAATTATACCTTATTTTTCTTAACAATGACACTGAAAAAAATTAAAGACCAAAAGTTATTGTTGTTTCTGAGTTCTTCTTAGTAAAGTACGATATCTACAGAAAATTTAAAAAACTATAGTAGAATTTTATTATATATGCTGTGGAAATGAACATTAAAATTATTTATCAGAAAATGTTTTTTCTTTTCTTTAAAATAAAAAAGCAGAACAATGACTATACAAATTAATTATAATAATTTCAGGAGAAACTGGTACCATCACTTTAAAAGTACACATCAATTTCTTTTCTTTCCTCTTCTAGCTTTGAATTTCACGTTTGTTTACCTCATACTTGTACTTGGGAGGCTGAGCACAGGAGAATCACTACGAATCTGTTCTACATAGTGAGACCCAGCAGAGCCTGTAGACCTGGCCCTAAATTCATTAAAAACATTTCTTAAAATTTCTTTGTTTGGCACAGCTATGCAGCACTGAGATTACCGGTGAGCGCCATCATGCCCAGTTTCTGTGGCTGGTCCACGTGGGACCAGCATGCCACGTGGTATGAGGGATTAAATCCGGGTCCTTGTTCTTGCCTAGACAGGTGCTCAGACCACCAAACTATCTCACCACCCTGGGAAAAATTCTTAAAGATAAATATTTGCCCATAACCTTAATTCTTCCTTATCTTGAATAAATATGCTTGTTTTTACTTCAGTCTACTAGAATTGCTTTAAAAACATAATAAATACAATACATGCATATGCGATTTACAACCAAACAAATGTTAACCATCGTTTTGTATACCCTGCCTATGGTCAATGTAAATAATCTTCCATATCCATGAATTAAATAGGCACATTTACATAAATTGTTTCTTTTTTATTCTCCCTTCTTCTATTTCTTTTGTTTCTGTGGTGTTATTAGTGTCCATTACTACGAGATTTTACTTTTGCTCCTGAATCAGAAAATATATAAAGCCTTCTTTCTATCTCATTATTTAAAATATTTTGCTTTTAAAATATAGCTATGGAAGTGGAGGCTTGATTAATCAAATGACAAAGCTACAGTGAGGTTATTTTAGTGCAATAAGATCATTTCATCTCATGAGACTGTCCATAGATAGTCTATTTTATTATTACAAATGTTGTTCAAAAATAGTGATCAATATATTTCTGCCTTCTCACTTAGAACTATCTGAATCCAGATCCATAGCAATTTTAATGCAATGAAATAAGATTTTAAAATTCTGAGAGGGGCCCCAGCGGGATGGGTCAGTGGTCTAAAGCGACTGTTTAGAAAGCTTAGGCAGTGCTGGGACCGCAGTTCGATCCCTGGTACCACATGCTACACCAGTCCTGCCCTCAGGGTGGGCTGAGCTGGCCATAAAAGTAAATAAACAAACAGAAGTTCTGAAACTAGAAAAAAAGAAAAAAAAAGAAAAAAATTCTGAGAGACGTCTCCAGCCGGCTCACCTGAGCACTCTGGCCTGCGCACCAGATGTCTCCAGCCCCCTCGCCTGAGAACTTCCAGCCCGCCCACCAGAGGTGTCCAGCCCACCTGCCCCGCCATGTCAGACCTCCTCTGGCCCACTGTGAGAGCAGCCAATCCAGCAGCTAGGCCCAACATGTGACTCAGACCTTCAGCCAGATTCAGGCATAGCCTATCCAGCATCAGACCTACCACCTGAGTGAGACCTCTAGCCCGACACAAGCTTAGCCTATCCACCAGCGAGGCTCCCCAGATGAGTGAAACCTCCCTCCTCAGGGCTAAAAGCATCTCAGCTGACCCAGCAGCCCAGACTGAACCACTAATCCGTGGGCAAACGGTCCTGCACCAAAGGTCACTGCTATACAGAATGACAAGGGGCAAAATGCAGTCTCAGGTCCCAAACCCACCTATAACAGATACAGGAGACACTACCATACAAGAAAGTGGGAATCATGCAGATGAAATCTCTGAATCAATAGCTTCTGAGGTAAACAGACAAGTACAGAAATGTATAGAGCAACTCAGATCAGAGATAACATATCAAGTAAAAGGAGAAACGCATGAACTAACAGATTCTGAAGTGGACAAACAACTGCAGAAACATATAGAGGAAACCAGGGCAGACATAACCATTGAAGTTAAAAAAGACATGTCTAAGTTAATAGCATCTAAAGTAGGAGAACAACTACAGAAAGGTAGAGAGGAGAACAGAGCAGAAATAATCTGTGAACTAGAAAGAGAGGATAAAAATAATGAGAGACTTCAGTACTACTAAAGAAGACATTGATAAAAAATTAGAAGAGAATAGAAAAATCATTAACTCCTTGAGTGAGCAATATAAGAAAGAAATAGATCTCATGAAACAGTTTGGAAGAGATAGACAAGAAAATAAAATCTCAACCACAAGCTGGCAAAACCGTATAAACCAAAGTGAAGATAGAATCTCAGATCTTGAAGACACCACTGAAGTTAGTGAAAAGGTAAGAAAAGATCTCTTAAAAACAACCAGGATACAGGAAAAAATAATTCAACATCTGCAAGATGATGCAAAAATGAACAACATGAGATTAGTAGGTATCAATGAGAAAGAAGGAGTTGACACAAATGATATAAAAAGAATATGGGCAGACGTAATAGCAGAAAACTTTTCAAATTTGAGAAAACAGTCATACATTCAGTAACTGAAACATACAGAACTCCAAATAACATCAACCTGACTAAAAACACAAACAGACATATAATAGTCAAGATCCCAGAAATCCAGCAAAAGAATAATATTTTAAAAGCTGCTAGAGAAAATAGATCACGTTTAAAGGAAAACCATCAAAATAATGGCGGATTTCTCTTCACAAACCATGAAATCAAGAAGAGCATGGAGCAGAGTGCTTTAAGTCCTCCATGAAAACAAATTCCAGCCCAGACTTCTATATCTAGCGAAACTCTTCTTCAAATATGATGGAGAACTGAAACATTTCCATTATAAGAGACAACTAAAGAATTTCATGACATCAAGGCCAACTCTACAATGTGTATTAAAAAAATTTTAGAGAGAGACCATAATGACCCAAACTTAACAAATGAGAACAGCAAGAACCCACCAAATAGGGCAACCAATTAAATACAGTAGAAAAAGAGGTAAACAGTAGTAAGTAAAACTCATGTCAATCATATGTCAATACATTTCAATTATAACCATCAGTGTAAATGGTCTCAATTCTCCAATTAAAAGAAGTAGACTTTTAATTGGTTAGAAGCAAAATCCAACCATATGCTGTATACAAGAAACACACTTAAGTCATAAAGAAACACATAGGTTAAAAGTTAAAGGTTGGAAAACAATACTACATGCTCCAGCACCTCAGAAAAAAGCAGAGGTAGCAATCTTGTTAGCAGACACTCTAAACTTCAAATCAAGACTGATCAAACGAAATGAAGAAGGGCACTACATACCGGTTAGGGGAAAAATTCATGACGAAGAGGTAACACTCATAAATATGTATGCACTGAAAATGGGAGCACTGAGTTATATAAGACAAACATTAATGGACATGAAAAATCTCATATCCAATACCACAATTCTAATAGGGGACCTTAACACCCCTTTATCCTATAAGATAGGTCAAGCAGACAAAACATTAGCAAAGAAGAAGCAGAACTTAACTGGAATCTGGAACAACTTGACTTAGTGGATGTACACAGAGTGTTATACCCAAACACTTTACAATACACATTTTTCTCAACTGCACACGGAACATTTTCTATAATAGACCACATATTAATCCATAGGTAATGCTTAAGTATATGAAAGAAAATAGAAATTATCTCATGCATACTATCTGACCACAATGAAATAAAATTGGAAATAAATGACAAAACAAACCAAGGAACCCCAGAAATACGTGGAAATTAAACAGCACCCTTCTCAGCAATCAGTGGGTTACAGATGGAAATAAACAAGAAATTAAACAGTATCTACAATTTAATGAAAATTCAAACACAAATTATTGGAATTTATGGGATGCAATGAAAGCAGTTCTTAGAGGGAAATTTATAGCCCTGAACTCACATATTAAGGAGACAGAATGGGAACAAATAAATACTCTAAGCAACACCTTAACTGAAGAACTGAAAGAGCAAACGAAATACAAAGTCCAAAGACGGGAGGAAAGTATAACGATTAGAGCAGAAATCAATTCAATTGAGACAAAGAAAACAATACAAAGAATTAATGAACTGAAAAGCTGGTTCTTTGAAAGATTGAATATAATTGATAAATCCCTAGCTAACCTCATCAAAAAGAGGAGAGAAAGGACTCAAATTCAAACAATAAGGAATGAGAAGGGTGAAATTACTACAGACCCAACAGAGATTCAGACGATCATAAACAGCTACTTTGAGAATCTTTACTCTCACAGAATTGAAGACACAGAAGAAATAGATTCCTAGAAAAGTATAAATTACCAAAACTGAATCAAGATGACATGAGAACTCTCAGCAATGCAATAACAGCCAATGAAATACAAAATATAATAAAAAGCCTACCAACAAGGAAAGTCCAGGCCCTGATGGATTCACCACTGAATTCTACAAGAAATTTATAGAAGACATAACCCCAATACTTCTCAAACTCTTCAGTGAAATTGAAAAGGAAACAATCCTTCCAAAATCATTCTTAGGAGCAAGTATTACACTGATATCAAAAACAGAAACAGACACAACTAAGAAAGAGAACTACAGGCCAATTTTTCTCATAAACATAGATGCAAAAATTCTCAATAAAATCCTCACTACTAGAATACAACAAATCATCAAGAAGATTATACACCATGAACAGGTAGGATTCATTCCAGGCATGCAAGGATGGTTCAATACACACAAGTCTATAAATGTGATACACTATATCAATAGAGCCAAAGCCAAAAATCACATGATCATCTCAATTGATGCAGAAAAGGATTTTCACAAAGTCCGACACTCATTCATGTTCAAAGTACTGCAGAAAATATGAATAGAGGGACCCCACCTCAAGCTGATAAAAGCCATCTATGATAATCCAACAGCTAACATAATCCTCAATGGGGAAAAACTGAAGCCTTTTACTTTCAAATCTGGCACAAGACAAGGATGCCCTCTATCACCATTCCTATTCAATATAGTTCTGGAATCATTAGCTACAGCCATTAGACAAGAGAGAGAAATAAGAGGAATAAAAATAGGTAAAGAAGTTAAATTATTATTATTTGCAGATGACATGATAATTTATTTGGAAGACCCCAAAAACTCCGCCAACAAGCTACTAGAATACACAAATTCAGTAGCATAGCAGGTTACAAAGTCAATACACAAAAGTCAATAGCATTCCTCTATACAGATAACAAACACATTGAGAGAGAAATTAGAGAAACAATACCCTGGACAATAGCACCGAAGAAAATAGAATATTTAGGAATTAACCTAACTAAGGAAGTAAAACAGCTTTTCAGTGAAAACTACAATACTCTGAAAAAAGAGATCCTAGAGGATTTGAGAAAATGGAAAGACATTCCCTGTTCCTGGATAGGAAGAACCAAAATTGTGAAGATGGCCATACTCCCTAAATTGTTATATAGATTTAATACAGTTCCTATCAAAATATCATCAATCTTCCTCAAAGACCTGGAGAAGTCATTCCTAAAATTTATTTGGAACCAAAATAGACCAAGAATTGCAAAGAGACAATCCTGAACAACAATGGTAAGGCAGGAGGCATTACAATTCCTGATCTAAAATTATACTACAGAGCTACCATGGTAAAATCAGCATGGTACTAGCAAAAAAAAAAAAAATAGCTCTGAGGGTCAATGGAATAGCTTAGAACATGCAGAAGTAAATACAAACACACTCAACCACCTTATTTTTGACAAAGGGGCCAAACATAGCCTCTTTAACAAATGGTGCTGGAAAAACTGTCTTTCCACATGTCGAAAACTAAAACTTGATCCAGGTCTATCACCATGCACTAAACTAAAATCAAAATGGATTAAAGATCTAAATATAAAAGAGAAACTCTAAGCCTCCTAGAGGAGAAAGTAGGAGGAAATCTTAAAGACATTGGGGTAGCCAAAGAGTTCATGGACAAGAATCAAAATGAACGTTTAACACGCGAAATAAACAACAAATGGGACCTCCTCTGGCTGAAAAGTTTTTTCATGTCAAAATAAATTACCAACAGAGTGAAAAGACAACCCATAAATTTTGAAAAAAATTTAACTAATAAATATTCAGAGAAAGTTCTTCTATCTAGATTTCATAAAGTACTAAAAACCATTAGGGTCCCAAAATTCAAAGATCCAATCCAGAAATGGACATCTGAGATGAACACACACTTCTCAGAGAAAGAAATTTAAGAAGCCTATAAATACATGAAGAAATGCTCCACCTCACTAGCCATTAGTGAAATGCAAATCAAAACAACACCTAGATACCATCTCACCCCAGAAAGAATGGCTACTCTAAAGAAGTCAACCAACAATAAATGCTGGAGAGGCTGTGGGGAAAAAGGAACCCTTCTTCACTGCTGGTGGGAATGCAGACTGGTGCAACCATTATGGAAAGCAGTGTGGAGACTCTTTCAAAAACTAGAGTTGGAAATCTCATTCAATACAGCTATGCCCCTACTAGGAATTTTTCCAGAACACGTATCATAGAGGTATCTGTGCACCTATGCTTATAGCAACACAATTTGTGATAGCTAAATCCTGGAAACAACGAAAATGCCCATCATCTGAAGATTGGTTGAAAAAGATATGGTATTTTCATAAAATGGAATACTATTCAGCTATAAGGAATGATAAAGTAGAAGACTTCTTATATAAATGGATGTATCTTGAACTTATACTCATTAGTGAAATAAACCAGACCTACATATGCAAATATCATACCGTCTTCCTAGTTTAAGGACCCAAAAGAAGAAATAAATTAATAAATAAATTTTGGGTGGCAGCATGAACCAATCTCAGGACCTTGCATTTTCTGCAGTCTCATCTCGTATAATTTTTTTTAGAAGAGTGACTTAAATTCAAAATGCAATTCAAAGAGTTAAAAAATTGTTTATTGAAAGTGTTAGTGTTTAATTGTTTGATCAGTCTTAGATACCGATGTCTGTTGATCTATACTGATTTGATGATGAAAATATGTAATGCAACTATTGTAAATTTTTCCTGTCTTGAAATTCTGTACTATATGTACCCTTGCCACTGTTTTTTTCTGCTATTTTTACTCTTAAAAATAATAAACAAATTAAAAAAATAAAATTCTGAGGCAGAAATTAAAATAAAAATGAACTCAAATAGAGTCAGAAATCAATGAATGGGGATATTTTTAAATTAATCTTTTGCTCTCTTTATTCATGACTCTTTTGAGATCTTATAGCAAATATTACAGGTACTGCATTCTTTTTAATCAGTCAGTCTTACCCTTCCTTGAGACCTTAGAAGGAAATATGTGATATATTTTTCAGGATTACTTATCAGACCAGGGGTCAGAGCTAGACATGGCAGCTTGGAAAACTGTTTGAACTCGAGGCCTCCTGTGTGGTTTTAAACAAAGTGGCTGAAATCTACATCAATTTCCCTGAGGCGATTGCCCAAAAGAGCAAGCCTAATGTCTATTTCTGTTCATGTGCTGTCTTTATTTCTGTGAATGCAAATATTGAGTTTTGTTGATGTAAACCAAAGAAATGACAAAAAATAGTGTTGTAGTGGTTAACCCAATCGTGCATCTGTGAATAGAACTTATGTCAACTTAAAAAAGGGTTGTTGCCAGGTAGCCTGAAGTCAAAATGTAAATGTCTGGATAGAGTTTAATATTGATTTCCACCCATAAGTGTCGTTTTTCTAGGCTGTCACTTTAAGTTACCTTTGATTAACAAACTAGCTCTCATTTCCAGTCTTATTCTTTTGCTTGCTCCTCTGGCTATTTGTCTCTTCCTTTTCACAGCCTATTTGTCTTCCACTGTGCATACTAATGTATAAAAATATCAATCTAGATTGTTTCATTGCAATTTTTTGACAATAGAGCATCTTTCTAACTCAGTGTGCATTTTTAGAGTGATGGAGAAGATCTTGCATAAATCAAGGTCTATTAAAATTTAATCAGATAGGAAGCGTTCTCATTTGTGCAAGCCTATTAGTAACGTTCTACTTATCAGTTCACATTTTCTTTGTGGTTTTCATCAAAGCAAGTTAGTAGCACACAGCCATAAGAAGCTGCCACTTGAGGTTAGCTCTGCCGCTCTTGAGCTCTAGGGGTCAGGAGGCAGAAATTGCACGTCAGTCATCTACCAACAACCTGGCGGACTCTTCTGCACCACTGGGACAAATCCTCAAAATATAAGCCCAACATGTCAAATTCTTCAGACTACGAGGCACCTCCAGGTATCTTCTTTATTAATTCTTAGGTTGTATGTTAATAACAGGAAAATTATATTTATTTTTGTCTGTCATTACTGTGGTTATTATTGGGACAGCTGTTTAAACATCTTTTTAATAACTCCCTGTTTTTTTTTAATTAGAAAAAATTCCTGGCTGTATCAGAAGCATAACCAGTCCATGTATATGAATTTAGAAGTGCTTGATGGGCTACTGGGGTGAAATATGATTTCAGCCTCTTGTCAAATTTTATACTGTTATTGCTCTTGAAGTTTTAGTAATTTTTGAAAATTATGCTGAATGTGTTAAGCCAAATTGCAATTCAATTTGTCGTATGAGGCTCTGTGTTAATAATAAGTTTCTGTGTTGAAATAAATGACAGAGCAGTTGGAGATGACCTCCACTGTAGACTTGGAAGAGCTACCCCCTAACTTCCCTCCGCCCCTTCCACCAGAAGATGAATGGAAACCCATTCCTAAAAGCGCCAGTGAGGATGGTAACGTATACATGACAGATTTCACTCTGTTTTTCTTCTCAATATTAAGGCCAATTTATTCGTAATTTTACTAGTATCTAGTTGATAATATTTGGATTTTTATTTATTTTGTTATTATTTATTTATTATTATTATTATTTTTTTTGTGGTACCAGGGATTGAACTCAGGACCCTGTGCTTGCCGGACAGGTGCTTTTTCCACTGAGCTATCACCCCAACCCTGGATATTTATTTATTTATTTATTATCATTCTCTGGTTTTATTTTTTTCTGGTTTTAATTTTTTTTATTACTTTTAATAAGAAAAAACAAGGTGACAGTTTCAAAACACATTAGTAGTACATTCCCAATATTTCATACAATGCATATTGTTGTCTTCCTAGTAGTTAAACAGAGCATAGGGTGTAGACATTATAATTTTTCTAATCACTATTGGTACAAAAAATTTCTTTTCATTAAACTAAGAGAAAATGGTTGTGTACATAATCCAGTGTTCCATAATTGCAGTGGGTAATTGGCAAAACTGGCAATATTGGAAGCTGTTGATGTAAGCGTTTTACAGCTCAGCATACTAATCTAGCTTTACTTTTTATGCCTTGTGGTTAAACTTTTCTGCTGGGTGGTTAAGGGCAAGTTAAAGCAAGACCTATATAACAAAACATGTAACTTTTCTGTCTCCCAAGGTCAGTCACATGCCCTCAGGATTTACTTTGAAACCTTGTACAGTGCTTTGTAGAACTGTTGTCAATGTCAGCCATCTGAGTGAGCCACTGCCATTGCTTGAGCGGTTTGCTCTCTGTGAAAGCCTGAGAGAATGTTTTCTCTCTAGGTGATAGATTTTAAACCATATATAGAATGTTAGAAAATGTCTCTGCTTCTACTCCTAGGTGCTAGAACCACTTGTTCCCCAGTTGTGTATGAGACATACTCAAGTATTCACAGATATCCACTGGTAAAAAGAATTGTCCTCAAGGGGTGGCGAGATGGCTTAGCAGACTAAGTGCCTGATCAGGCAAACGCACGATGGGTTTAATCTTGGTCCCTCACCGCTTAGTCTGTGACTGAGTACAGGTGGGTTCTCGCAAGCCTGTAATCCCAGCACCTGGGATGCTGAAAACAGAAGGATTACTATGAGTCTGAGCTGTGTAGCGAGGCCTTGTACCAAATTCATTAAAAAAGTCCTGTAATTACTGTACTACAGCATATTTTATATTTGTATTAAATGTTCTGTTTTTCTGAAGAAAATAGTGGAATGTTTGGGTATTAGATTATATTTCAACATTAAATTTTCTTTCATGGCAGCATTATCTTGTTTCAAATGTCCAATTCTTCAAATGAAGAATTCTTTTGTAAGATAATAAGTCCTCACTAGAGGATACAAATGTATTCTGGAGGGAAATAAACATATCAACAAAAAGAATGCAAACACTGCTGTAGGAGCTTAATTTCTGGAATGTGGAGATAGAACATTTTATTTTTATAGAATTAAAATTCATAGATACTGATAACCCTAAGCTCAATATCTTCTGGCTGAAATATGTCCTAAAGATTACAAGAATTCCTGATGAGACAAGAATGATGGTCGTCAATCAAGCCCAGAGAAATAATTTATTTTCATTATAACAAAACATGAAAAGGCCGGGCATGGTGGCTCACGCCTGTAATCCCAGCACTCGGGAGGCTGAGGCAGGAGGATTGGTGTGAGTTCGAGACCAGCCTGGGCTACAAAAGTGAGCTCAGGGCCAGCCTGAACTGCATAGCGAGACCCTGTTTCAAAAAAGACAAAAACAAACAAACAAACAAACAAAACAAACAAACAAACAACAACAACAACAAAAAAACATGAAGCATTTCCTCATTTGATCATATTTATGAAGGTGACGTAATCTGAACTGAAATTTTGTAACTGGCATTTAAGGCTATTGATTAACATCTTGCATGTGAAACTTCTGCAGGTGGCAGGAATCAGCAAGACCACACTCCTATTTGATCATTCAGTGGGTAACTTTAGAGGACTCAGCATGTAGGTTACACAGAGATGAGTTATGATGGGGAAAGGATACCAAGCACGTCGACAATGGAAAATGGCCCAGGCAGGGAAGCAGGGAGAGGCCCGGCCCAGGCTTCTGCGTGCTTCCCCACTGGAGTCATAGAAGCTCCGCTAATTCCCTGGCAGCGTTGCAATACTACTGTGAAACCAAAGAACTCACTGGAGTTTGAGGAGGCAGTGACCTGAGTGGGTGCTGATTCCTCAGCAGTGTGTGGCTGGCATGTAGCAATTCTAGAAGACAGGCTGGTACCCAGGGTGAAGAATGCCATCTGTACAGAGTGCACCCATGGGGAGCACTCTTTGGGGGTGGAAGCTTTCTCCAAATGCAGGTTTCTGGATGTCAGCCAAAGGCGATTCTATAAGGGCTGGTGGGAGGCCGAGGCAGGAGGACTGCTGTGAATTTGAGGTCGCCTTAGGTTACACAGTGAGATCAAGGTCAGCCTGATCCATGTAGTGAGACACTATCTTTAAAAAATGTATGCTATGTAAGATCTGAACATTCTCTTAAGTACATTTTTTTGTTCACTTAGTATGGTAGATAATATTAATTCACCCATTGGATATTGGGTTTTTTTTTTGTTTTTAAATTCAGAATATTTTGAGAGCAATATAGAATGCAAAATTGATATTATTCTTTCAAATAGCAAGAGCTCACACTTCTCATTCACACTCTTTCTATTTCTCAGGTCCTCCCGTGTCCTATTCTCTGTATGGAATCATTCCTGTGATCCTGGGCATCTTCAGCCTGCTGCTCCTGATGTTGTGCGGTTTCTTTGCTTACCAGTGTAAGTCTGATTCGTGAGGAAAGTAAAGAATAGATTCCTTTTGTCAGGTTGCCTTATTTCTTTGAACACGTGGTGGACAGTCTTCTTGGGAAATGTCTTATTGCCATGCTAAACAGAGAGCAGTAAAAGAATAAGTTTGGAGGAACAAATTGAATCTTGTTATCTCTTAGTAACTGCCCATGTTAGCCAGCAAGGTTGAGTGCTTATAATCTCTGTAGCTATACTTACTATAATAAGTGGTAATTCTTTTCAAAGTTATAACTTAATAAGGAATTTAGTTTAGTGAGCTCACAACTATCATTACTTTTAAATAAAATATAACTTTTTTATATTTTTCTAAATGCCAAAACCCTCTGCAGTCTAAAATAGACCTATAAAATATTTAATCCATATTAAAATTATTTTGTTAGGGCCTAGAGAGATAGCTCAGGGGCATAAATGTCTGTCTGGCAAATGCAAGGTCCAGAGTTTGATCTTTGGTACTGCAAAAACAAAGCATTATTTTCTTAGTAATAATGTTAATTTGAAACTCAAAATTCTAAAATTTTGATTAGAAAGTGACATTATAAACCTATGCTGACCACTCCTGATAACAGAGCCTCTGTAACGACCCAGGTATTTTTGCTGCTATTATGAGTTTAAATTAATTGAATGAATGTTCTTCTATGGACACACAGGTTGAGCCCTGTAAAGATATAAAGGTGAAACTTTAGTTTTAGATATGAATTTTAGGAACAAGAATAAATAAATGAAAACAAACTGAAACCACTGTTTTATAATTCAGTTTCATACATGTTTTAATTTTTTTTCTTAGACTTTCAAAGCATTCAGGCAACAGAGAGCAAGATGAAGAGTTTTATTGAATGGATTAATTATTTCCAAAGCAAAGCAGAAACATTTCAAGTCCAAAATGTTGTCAACCAAAGTACAGGTAATATTAAGAGGTAACACTAAGGCTGGAAGAAACACTCTTTCCTCAACGCTTGGTGATGTGCACACATGCAAGGAATGCTTGAATTTTATTTTATTTTATTTATTTATTTATTTTATTGATTTTTTTTTTGTTTGAATTTTAAAAGATTACAGTGGAAGATGTATTTTCTGTAACTCACCTCAGAGTGATCCACCGCTCTGTAAACACACTGGCTCTGGCTTTCTTGCTGCTTTCTGAAATAGTTCTGAGTGTCTTCATGAGATATGATAAAAAATACAGCGAATGCTGCTACTGAGTGCCATCCAACAGCAAGGCCGTGCCCCAAAGATGTCATGGTGCCTCCTCAGCTGTTATATTCACTGTATCTGGCCCCAGGCAACTCAAAACTTTTCTCAAAAGACAAAAAGGACCACAATGGGTAATTTTATGTTTTTGGTACCAGGAATCAAGCTCAGGATCCTGCACTTTCCAGGCAGGAGCTACACTACTGAGCCATTCCCCAGCCATTCAGATACGTGTTTGGAATCAATTCAGGACACTGAGTTAGCCATAACAGCACAACTAAAGATAAGGCAGATGACTTCTGGAACTGCTTCAGGAAGTAACACGAATAATGGAATGAGTGTGTTTGATGTCAGCCAGAATATTGTTTTGGGGGGCTGGGAAGTTGTTCATAGCAGAGTGTCTTTTAATGTGGCAAATATTTTTAAAAATGTAAGTTCATTGTATTTTTTGGTCATACCATGTACAGTGTCATTTTAGGAAATGCAGTGAGTCTATAAAAAACTAGGCCTTTGTCAACATAGTCTCCTAAATTAATTATTTTGCACATTGACTCATTCATTCACCTTTCCTCAGTGTACGATGCGTGCTGGTCACTAGGCTGATGACCAACAATACGAGTCCTACTCTTTGGAGGCCTTTGGGAAAATTTATGAACTAAAAATAAAGCATCGTGTCAAAGCATGTGGTCAAGGTGTTCAAGGAATGCAGAAACAGGGCTTAAATATCTGAAAAATGGGCTTCTTACAGCATCTAAGTTCTTCCTTAAGACCAGGAACTTGAGGCTGGGGAGATAGCTCAGCAGTCTAAGTGCCTGCCTGGCAAATGCAAGGACCTGGCTTTGATCCCTGGTACCCCATGTCCTGCTGACCTGAGAACCCTGGGCGTGTTGGCACCTGCCTGTTATCTCAGAGCTGGGGAGGCTGAAACAGGAGGACTGCTATGAATTCAAGCTGCGTAGCAAGACTCTGTACCAAATAAATATTAAAAACAGGAGTTTGAAATATCAATATAATCATAAAAGTTCTTTATACTAATCAAATTATAGTACAAACCAGTCTATGCTCATGATGAATATTTTATAAAAGCCTCACATTAAAATATTCCCCTTGGCTTTGCATCAGGGAGCCAATGGTGAACAGCTAAAACAAGAAGTCTAGTAGTTGCTCTGGTTAAAAAGCTGGTGTCTTACTCCTTGGCTGCTTCAGCAAACTAATTCAGCAGGAAAGGTGGCTTGAAGAAAAGCGAACGTTTTAGCCCTTGAATATTGTCATTATGTAGCTGTTGCAGTGCTACACAAATAAGAGGCAGCACACATTTTCTTCTGGTTGTGTTTCCTACAGATATCCTGGAGAGGACCCAAAGCCAGAATGAGCATCTCAATGAGACTATGCGAGAACTACAGGCCAGAGAAGGTAACCTCGGAGGGAGAGGGTTTTGAGCCGGTACCGACTCTTTTCTTTAGCTTCATTCTTTCAAGTGGGAAGGCTGTGAAGCAAGAAGGCCTTGTGTGTGACGTTCTATGATAAATGTTTTCCTCCCAGGACATGTGTATGGATGTCCTCCAAACCACTGGCTCCAGTACAGGGACCACTGGTACCACCAAACTGTAGAAATGGTTTCCTGGCTAAAATGCTCTGATCTTTGCATTTCTTTGAATGCTACATTTTTGGAGTCTGACAGGAACATGTGGAAGGTAAAGTTGAATTCTCTTCTTTACATTTGTGGGATGAACACAGAGTAGGAATCATACAGAAAGATGATTGGCAGCTCCTTAGTAACTGTGGTACATGGGATAAAGGTGAGCTGGCTTCATCATGAACAGTGTTTGTGAGTATCTTCACTTTGGCAGGGTTTACCTTTCCTTACACCCAGGAATCCTTTCCTGTAGGACTCTTGTATTTCCTATAGGACCCTTGACCATTCTGAATTCAGTATTCTGTCAGAGAAAACTATTGTTTGCTTGAACCAATAACTTTTTTTTATTGTTGGGAAGGGTCTACAAGGTGTTCAGGGTCTCACTACTAGATTACACTCTAGTAGTGGTCCACCTGTTTACAGCCTCCCAAGAGCTGGAATTATAGGCGTGTGCCACCACACCTGATCTTAATTGCTGTCTCAGCTGACACTGCAGGCTGGTGGCTAGGACCCCACCCCTGCGCGTGCTTGCAGGCACTTAAATCTGTGGAGCCTTCTGGCCAGCCCTTGAATCAGTAACTTAAGTACTTACTTAACACTTCCTTAGTAATAATGCCTTCTCTACAACCCTGTGCTTCTCAGACATCCTCTTTGCATTCTCAGGCCCCTTTCCCCTCTGTAATCTTTCATGGAACGTTTCCTTATATACCACATAATTTCCATGTATGTCACTTATTTTTGTTTACCCCAAATTTCTCCAAAGCAAGGGTTGCTGTCCAGATGTTTATCTAAAGATTGGAGTATAATGTTGAATAAATGATGACGTGAATTAAGAAAGACAATTCATGTCGGGTGTAGGGCCCTGAATTATACATCCTTCTATTAGCTATCTTTATCCTTCTCCACATTTAAATCATGGTTTGAAACATGGACAGATACTGAGGAATAAAATACCATTTTTTTTTTTTTTGTCTTTTTGAGACAGGGTCTCGCTATGCAGTTGAGGCTGGCCTTGAGCTCACTTTTGTAGACCAGGCTGGTCTCAAACTCACACCAATCCTCCTGCCTCAGCCTCCTAAGTGTTGGGATTACAGGCGTGCGCCACCACGCCCGGCTGAAATACCATTTTTGATGTTTCATTTATCAGAGAGAATATATAGGCTGCTATTCTTTTATGAGTCTTTCATTTTTTACTTGACACAATTTCATACCTTTTGTCTCTTGGGCTCTGTTAATAAAGGACTTTGTGTATTTTGTCTTCATGCAGAGCATCAGGAAATTACTTACAGGAAATCACACTTGGCTGGGCCTGTCTTACAAGGAGGAGGACAACCAGTGGAAGTGGGGGGACGGCTGCTCTCCTGGGCCTGACCTGTGAGTGCCTGGGGAAGATTCCTTATGCCTAGCTCCTTGCCTCAGTGTCCTTTGAGTACGAAGCAGGAGGAAACAGAGAAGAAATCAGATACTTCATAATATGTGGATACCATCTCTCTAGCATTAAATGATTCTAGTATTAATGCATTTCTTTTATTAAATAATTATTGCTTATTATTTTGGCTAATAATTATATTGAGGTTAACATCCTTGTATATGAAGTATAGATTGTGTTACCTCAGCCAATGACTTTGGAACTCTTTAAAAGACATTTATTTATTTATTTATTTACTTGCTTTTCTGTATGTAGTACAAGGTCTCCAGGGTCTCACTACACAGATCAGACTCCTAGTAATTCTCCTGCTTTCCTTCTCCCAAGTGTTGGGATTATAGGCATAGGCCACCACACCCGGACTCAATCATGTAGATATCACTTAAATTGTCCTCAATGAAGCACTGTGTTGAGTAATTATAGAAAAAGCAGAGCAGGCAGTTTCATTGATATTAAATAATGTTTCAAAGTTTAGGTAATTTTGATAGTTCATTATTTTATTTTGTGCTTTTATTTCATTTTGGTTTGTCATTTGCTAGTGACAGTTATCCTTTAAGTTATAGAAATCTTTTGTCTGTTTTTCACATTTACCTTTTATTTCATGGCACAAATTTCTTAGGTGTTAAAAGTACAACTTCTTGGGCTGGGGATACAGGTCCTAGGTGCAGCACTTGCCTGAGTTCGATAAGCTTTTTTTGTTTTTATTACATAAATGAATATTTAATATTTTGCTAGGCTGAAGTTGCCTTTACTCCTTTGAAATTTGTTTTGGGACATGAAGGCAAAAGCTGAGATGAGTGTGCAAACATAATTCTCTATCTCCCTCTCTATATATTTATATATATTAATTAAGTAATGCAAATTACTGCTTATATGATGTATTTTTGTTTTACTTATGTTCATATTTTTATAGTACATACTGAAAATGCAATATCTAATGTTTAAATAATTTATGTAGATTTAATGTGATTTGATTATTTCATAATCTGTGTAAATATTTTGTGCAAGCATATGTAGTTATTTTTCCAGACCTGCTTGTACTATTGTATCAAATTATGAGTCTGCTCTTACTTTCATTGTAACCATTTTACTTACTGGAGATTTGCTGTCGATAGCTCTCCGATACTTCACACCTTGTAATGTTTGGGATGCGTAACATTAGGAATCCATAAGTTAGGAATCTAAAATCTAAAATCTTGTGACAATTTATCTTTGCTAATCATTCACAATTTTCTTTTTCATATCTCCCTGGTGCTTCTTGGGAATGAAATATATTGTGTGCTTAATAACTGAGCAGAAAATTGCCTTTATCAGACTGTATCACAGAACCAGTTTGTGATAGTGTTTAGGTGGCCTTGCAGTTGACCTCAAGTATCAGTTCTCTTGTCAAGGAGAATTCAATCACAATGCTTGCCAGCATCTTCTCTGTGATATTTCTCTTAGCGATGGTTATTTATACTGAACTGCATATCGTAGGAGACTGTGTTTACATACACACACACACACACACACACACACACACACACACACATTTCTAGAGTTCATTATTAAGTTTGGCTGACTTTTATATGTAATGCAGCATATTTATACATAAAATACATCTCTTTTGCTTGTACTTGTCCATGGATAGTTAAGTGGCTTCTATTAGGCCCACTTCTATTTTAATTTAATTTTATGTCCTAGGTCATATATTTCACCTTGCACGTTATTGCTGAACTGTTTCAGCCAGTTGAGCCTCTTCTTCTGTATAGCTGTATTTTTCTTGCTCACATATCAATATCCATAAAACTGGTTTATCACTTATTCATATGCAATGCTGCTTCTACAGGCACATGAGAGGGAGAGTGTTTATACTCCCTACAGCACTTAGTGTAAGGAAACTGATGTAGAAGCTCTGAAGTTATGCCACTTGGTTTCAATGCATGAAATGACTAATGCATTTTGTTTCTTGATTTCTCAGGGGTCTTCCAGCACCAAGTGTGGATGTCCAGGGGCACTGTGCCTATCTGGATAAGCAGATGATTGGTACCAAGAATTGCACTACACCCTCCTCATGCCTGTGTGAGAAGTCTGCATATACTACAAACTCAGATTGCTAAGGAAAAGCTATCATGCAACTGCCATTACTGCTACTGTTATCTCATTTAAGTTGTAATGTTTTATTCATGGAAAAAACTGGGTTTGAGACACAGAAGCAGAATATGAGATTACAGGGAAAATATGGGTGTAGCCTTCCAAATTTAGAAATTTCAGAACTTACTTTTATTAGGATGATACAATAAAACTAATAAATATATCACTTGTCTTGACTATTTAGCCTCTCCAGATCTTTTTTGTTTCAAAATGTATTGTATTTAGAATTGGTATACTATAGATACAAATCTTCAAAAGAAGTGCAATGGAAAACTATCAGTGATAACAAGTGAAGATAATTTTATTTTATTTTTTATTTTTTGCTTTTTGAGACAGGGTCTCACTGTGCAGTTCAGGCTGGCTTTGAGCTCACTTTTGTAGCCCAGGCTGGTCTCGAACTCACAACGATCCTCCTGCCTCAGCCTCCCCAGTGCTGGGATTACAGGTGTGAGCCACCACTCCCGGCTAAGTGCAGATAATTTTAAAAATAAAATTTAATCAAGACAAATTTCTGAAATCATCTATTTTACAAGTCACTTTCAGAAATATTTAGCAAATTTTATCTATCATCTAATCTATCTATCTATCTATCTATCTATCTATCTATCTATCTATCTATCTATCTTTCTATCATCTACCTATAAATCTCACTACATAGCTTGGACTCGTAGTGATCCTCCTGTGTCAGCCTCCCCAGCGCTGGGGTTACAAGCGTGTGCCACTACCCTCGGCCATGTACTAGGGATCAAACCTGGGTCTCTGAACTTGCCAGGCTGTCACTTAGACTGAAAAGCCATCTCCCTAACCTTTTAATCATTTATGTATTTGTAAATTTTTAAGCATTTCTAAAAGGAACTTAAACTCTGTTGTTCTTTTTAGTGACATTTTTCCTCTAAGGGCATGGTAGAGTAGGCTTTGGGTCAATTTTTTTCCAACAATGTAGGATGTCAGGTTTTCATTCTACGAATTACCTCCCTCACATATGGACAACTACTTCCATTTAAAAGTACACCACGTCAGGACATGGACATATATCTCCATTTGCTTCTTAGGCTATGTTGTCTTCTAATGGCTGTGTCCTGCCCTAAGTTGTTCCACAAAGTAACTATCTGAGTAAAAAGTGGACACTGGTTATGTACTTGCCAAATTTCAGGCATTATTCAGAATATTATTATTTGGGTTCTCTTTTCTCCTATTTCCTAGGCTGCTGCTGCTTATCATACAAATTTGTTACTCATTTATCCGCTCACTTTGAACCCTTTTTTGTGTTTAATCTCTATTTTATCACTCATTTTAATTCATAAAGCCTATTGTTTTTAATCCTTATACCATCTCATCAACACAATTTTATTTGTTTGTACTTTTATTGGGGGGTTGACTATCAAACCGAAGACCTTATGCGTGCTAGGGAAGCACTCCGCCCACTGAGCTGCATCTCAACCCAGTTAAGAGCATTTAACTGAATTATTATTCCATTACTCTTTGCTAATATTTTTTTTTCTTTGCTAATATTGTTACTAATTGTCTTTGGACACAAAGGGACATTACTTAGAGTTGCAGTTTTACTATTTAACAGTTTTCTCAAAGAAATATGCTGATTATAATTTCATTAGGGGTCATCACGGTGAATTACGAAGAACAAATTGGCATTGCTAGAAACAGAAGAAAGGACTGTTAGTGATACCTGCCTTCATTGTTTCATTGTGTATTTTTATTTTGAAGAGAATAAAAACAATAAAAAATACAGAATTTTATAAAAAGATGATAGGAAATTAACAATGCTTGCCATATTGCATATTGTTATTTTCAAACTAGTTATTCAGATTAGCAGATATAGGCATGCAAAGCTGATCCAACCATTAGTCATTACTTATTTCATATGGGAGGCCACCCAGCAATGGAAACTGGTAGCACAACTTTGTCAACTACATTGTGTGTATACAGATACATGTATTTCCCTTCGTGCTTCACTGAACTTTTAAGAGGGGCTTTATGTTTGGAGGAATTTTGAGGGTTTGAACATCTTAGAAATGATACACGAAGACCAAATGTGATCAGTGAGCTTTAGAGGATGTGGATTTTGTATTAATAGAATCACACTGGAAAATCAGTGATTTTATTCTATTTAACAGAAATAGTAATCAATGTTCATTACAAAGAAAAATATAGTTATTTTAATTCAAATATGCCCACCAAAGCCAGGCGTGGTGGTGCACGCCTGTAATCCCAGCACTTGAGAGGCTGAAGTAGGAGGATTGCTGTGAGTTCGAGACCAGCCTGGGCTACAAAAGTGAGTGCAAGGCCAGTCTGAACTGCACAGTGAGACTCTGTCTCAAAAAAAAAAAAAAAAAAAAAAAAAAAAAAAAAAAAAAAAAAAAAAAAAAAAAAAAAAACCCAAAACCAAAAAAGCCCAAAACAAAAACAAATATGCCCACCAGAAATAAGCAATTAAATGAAATTATTTAATAACAAAATTGTATATGAGAAAAATAAAAAATTCAAACAGCACAATAAGCACAAGGACAGTTTATTCCCTTTTGCTTGGAAGACACTTCTTGATAGAGACATACTGCCTTGTTATCTAACTCATTGTTCATTTTATAGATTAGTAAACCTAGTTCTAGTAGAATGTGAAGCACAGTGTCATACCGTTGTTGCTTTAGCTACTTTGATTTGCTAAAGGAATTTGTGCAATACATGAATCCAGGCTATCCTAGTTTCAGTTTCTTCACATAACTTCCAGTATTGGTTTTTCACTGCTGTGCCTCAGCCTCCCAAGCAGCTGTTGGGCGGCCTCATACTGATTTCCACTGCCCTCACGATTAGCAGAGATGGTTGTGTTTGGTTGTCCACTGGCTACATGTAGGTCATTTATGGAGAAATATAGACTTAAGTCTTTTACCCAGTGTAATTTTTTTTTGTGGTTGTTTGTTTTTGAGTTGCTGGATTTCTTTTTCTATGTTGCACGTGGACTTTTAACACATGTGAGTATATTTTCTCCCAATAACTGTCCTTCATTCTGTTGCTTTCCTTGGTGGGCAGAAGTTTCCTATTTTGACATAGGTCCATTTGTCTGTCATTTCTTTTCCTTTTTATATGTTTGTGGACATTATTTATTTATGTCTTTTTGAGACAGGGTCTCGCTATGCAGTTCAGGCTGGGCTCACTTTTGTAGCCCAGCCTTTTGTAGCCCAGGCTTTTGTAGCCCAGGCTGGTCTTGAACTCACAGCGATCCTGCTGCCTCAGCCTCCCAAGTCCTGGGATTACAGGAGTGTGCCACCACGCCCAGCTAGTGGACGCTCACTAGCATCAAAATATCCATGCTGTCCAAAGCGTTCTATTGATTTAAAGCTATCTTTATCAAACTATACTGTCTTTTTTTAGAAATAGAAATAATTTATATACATCCAAAAAATACCTAAAATACAAGAAAAAGAACAAAATTACCACATTTCTGGATTTTAAATAGCATTAGAAAGTTAAATGTAAAAATAAACTAAAAGATTAATTCAATTTTTCAAAGAAGCCATTGGTTTATTTGCAATTCATTCATATATTTATTAGGTAATTAAGCTGTTTAAATTTTCATATTCTACTGGATAACCTTAGTTCTCCAATGTTAAAAATGCCTTATTGACAGTAAAATTATTGTTTACTGATTATATGAGAGATCAATGGGGCTATAATTTGTGAGATAGGAAATTATGAGAATTCATGATGTTCATGAGCTGGTAGAAATATAAAATATTGACAACATTCTGCTTTATTGTTGTAAATTCATGAGAATTAGGTCAAAATTAATGAAAACAAATATAGCAGCAGTCACTGTTTCCCTTCATAATTTCAGAAATTTGTGGAGAGCAGAGATTCTCCTGAGATGGAGGAATTCAACCAAATGCAAGTAATACGTGAGAGGTAACGTAAGTTTCAAAAAGGATGATTGCCTAGAGAAACCTTGTAACTTGTACAAGTTTCATACCCCCCCCCCACATAGTCATGCTTTTTAGCATAATAGAGGTACCCACTAAAACTTTACGTTATGTGTGAGAAAAAAATAGTTGATGTTGAATGTTGATACTTCTTGGTTCCACCACTAGTACCTTACAGCACTCTAAAGGATGCAGATAAACTGGGGACTATGGAGTGACAAGAGGTCCATAGTTCTGGGTGAAAATTCCATAAAGGAATCACAGTAGATCAGATTTCTGGACAGAAGCACTGGAAGTAAAAGCAGGCTGTAGACTGTTAAGAGTCAATGTTGGAAAGACATTTCTGGGAAGAAGGTATGAAGTAAGGGTGTCCAACAAAGAGGGAAAAAAAAACTGTATGTAGGAGAGGAAATGGTAGACTAATACCAGACGAAATCACACAGACACAGACACACACACACACACACACACAGTCATCATTTATGAAGCTGCATTGCTCCATCTCGACAGAAGGGGTGAGTATAGACACAGTAATTCAACAAAGTATCACAAATGTCTACATTCACAAAAAGTATCCTCCATATATAGGAAAATTCTATGGGAAAAATACAGAAAATACAAATCAAAAAAGCTACTGGTGGAGCATGAGACCTGCTGTTAAGGCAGCCTGAGCCAGCCAAAAAAATCTTTCAATGAAAGCAACTGAAAAGTCCCTCATTAAAACAACCTTGAAACACAAAAGGTAAGAATACTATAAATTGATTCAACTATCTTAAAGCTAATAAAATTAGACACCTATACTAAATTATATAATTCATAAGGACCAAAGAATATAAACTAGAAAAAGGTAACAATTATCTCCTTTTCTCTTTTTCATTCCCTTGTTATTATAAACTTTTTCAATTTAAATAGATTTTATAGCTTTTTCTTAGAAGACTCTTGATTTTAGCTCCATTAAGTAACATTTTTCTTATGTAAATTAAAAAAAATTAGGAGGATTTAAAATAGTAAAAAGGTCCCAACCCAGCCCAAACCCCACCGCTGGGAGCTGAGCCCGCGCACCCGCTGCGGGTAAGCCCCTGCGGCCCTCTGCCCCGCCTCTGCGTTCCCGAGACTAACTTCCTGTCCCAACCCAGCCCAAACCCCACCGCTGGGAGCTGAGCCCGCGCACCCGCTGCGGGTAAGCCCCTGCGCCC
>PVJA010000742.1:0-47410 GCA_004027025.1 Myocastor coypus
TCTCTCTCTCTCTCTCTCTCTCTCTCTCTCTCCCTCCCTCTCTCCTGGTGACCTAACTCAAACTCAGGACCTTGAGCTTGCCAGGCAAGTACTTATGCTGCTAGGCCTATTAAAGGTGAATTCTCAATAAGAAAGGTAATCCCGATCTACTCAACTAACTCAGCATTCTCCTATTTCAGTCGGTAAAGGCCAAGCCCAGCATACTATTACGCCATCTCGCTGTAACTGGGTAAGATACACACAATTCCTAATCTACAGTGGCTGGCTCCATCCCAAGGGGAAACAACTTCGGATCCATACTCACAGGACTGCTCTTTGAGTGTTTTTTGGACATAGGTACTTGATAAATTACAGGAGGCACTCAAATACATTCTGTTGTACAATTCTGCCCAACTGTCGGTTAACATGGGTCATGTTAAATGATGGTGTTCCCAAGGTTAGGCTTATTAAACATTTTTTTTACTCATGCTAATTTCAGTTTATGGTGTGTTTTATAGACCAACTCCACCAGAAGACAAGGAGCACAGCAGCGGACTAACTGTGAGCCTTTTCCTGTTCTCTCAGCAGCTCTGTTACCTCCTTACTACCTCTTCTGCTACAGCCAGAACTCATGCATCGCCCATCAGGTATGGTCCTGTAATGACTGGGTCAACCTAATTTTGCACAAGTCCAGTCCCGTGTTCTCGTGCGAGTACTGTCCCCGCCCTAGCCCACATCTGTCCGCTCTGTCTCTGCCAGGGCACAGGCACTGCCCCGCTCTGTGTTGACTCTGCCCACCCCTCTGCCAGAGGCTCATAAATGCAAACCTGGCAACTGCGCGCCCAGAAGCTTCCCCACCTACCTGCGCTGTCAGCTCACGTTACCACTATCACTTCTTCCAGCCCGCTTTTCCACTGTAAATCACACTTCTTAGAAAATCTTTCTCCATAGTCTGTTTCTCAGACGAATCGGCTGAATTCTACTAATTCTCATCCCTACACACAGCTTCTTCTCCGGCATCCACCAGCGCCCACATCGGACAACGCTCTCCTCTGTCTGCCCGTCACCCGCCCCTTCCTTACTCCTTCCCTTCAACATAGTCGTGGTACAATGCATGGCACATTCAGACCACAGACTCCCTTCTTGCTTCTACCCTGACCAGCAACCTCACTCCAAGTGTTGCCTGTACAGGTCCATTCCAAGGCCTGATCTCACGGCCATCCCAGCCATACCCAGGAGTGCACACAGCTGCCCGCTTCCCAAGCAGCCTTTGGCCACTGATTCCTCCCTCCTACAGCTCCCTTCTTCTCACCATCCCACATGTTCAGCACTCCTCCCAACAAGCAACCAAACAGACACACAGCTCTGTCTGTGTGGCACCTTGATATATGAACCTCTGTCTCCCTTTGGCTCACTCCCCTTCTAGGGTCCCTTGTAGGGCTTGCTATTATGTCCATGGTAGCCCCTGTGTCACTTTCATCATCCACGGTACTGTCACCAGATTAACAACTCAAAATTGTAACCAAATGCTTCTCTCAGATTACTCTTACCAGTCCTTAGTCCAGCGTGACACCCCCCAAAGACAGCAACTCCTCGCCCTCATCTCCAGATTCTCGGCCCCCAACCCCACCCCACCCCCACTCAACAGGAAGTAGCCAGATGATTTCCTCACCCTTTTTCTGTCAAATAAGAGTCTGAGATGATAGGTCAGGGTTCAAAGTTTCCGAGGCTTGGCTTCCCAGGCACCCTGCCCCCAAACTCTCTCCTCCTTGGCCCTGCGCAGAGCCAAACTAAAAACCATAGAACAGGTCCACCTGACTTTGACCTAGACAGGCAGCCATGGAAAATCTCCTTTATTAACATTGAAGGTCCCTCACAGACCAGGAAGCCCTGCCAACAAGAGCTCTCCCTCCCCTGTTCCGGCCCTCCATTACCCTCCCTGAAAGATCCTACAAAGTCCCCTCCCCCGCCACTCCCCTGCTATTCCCTGCTGTCTTAGTCTGCTAGACAGCCAGCCTCCTTGATGGCCCCAATAAACCTACTCACATCAGAACGCCTGGTTTGGTCAGTTGCATGGGTTCATACCTAACACCCCCCGCTGCATGTAGTCTTGGTGGCACAGTGACTATTATCACTCTTAGGGACTATGTCTTATTCTGCTCTGTATCCCGTAATATCTGAGAGCAGGAGACACACTGTACAAACTTGATGTTAACACGTAATAATGTTGATTTAAGAGGGGTAGGCCAAAAATATCAAAGTTCCCAGAAAAATCATTCTGTTTCCATCTCTGCTAACAGAAGTTATGAAAGAAATACACAGGTCTACTCTAGATAAATGATGGATGGAGACAGACAGACAGACAGACAGACAGACATCTGCTAGCCCTTTCCAAATTCCTCACTGCCTTGCATATAGTACGTGTGATAGGTAAAAAGACACTAATCCTGAAAGCACCAGATTTTTCACGCACTTTACCAAGGGTGGCACTTGATCAGCTGCCTTCAGAAACAAAAGTGGGATATGGTTGCCTGAGGAAAAGTTATTTCACTCAACTCTAGGATGGCACTCAGAGAGACCAGCGATCCTAGGATACCTGGACCGCATTTCATTGCTTGCTTACCAGGAAGCCCTAGGATTTTCATATTTCTTTCTGGATTTGGATTTTAGTTGCTTAGTGTAGTGAGGCATCGAGGAGCTGTAGCCCAAAAACAAGTGAGCCCCCTATCACCCAAAGTTCTGATATGAAATAACTAAATGTTATGTTTTTTTATATTTGAAAATGTGAGTGTTGTCTCCAATCTCAGCAAAGTCCCCTAACACTGGACATGAAAGCATAAAATGACAGGAGTGGGGGCGGGAGGTGCCCACCATAGGGACAGAGTAGAGGGCAGAGGGTGACACTCAGATGTGCTCGGGAGACAAGCAGGCACAAGAACAGACAGAGATGTCAGCCGCATAAATGCTCCACCTAGGAATGCTGGGCACCCTGCCAAAATGTCAGACCAGTGAGGCCGCACCCTTCAACTGTTCAGGAGAAAATAGAAATCCAGATTTACATAAAATTACCCCAATATTAGCAAATCACCCAACATATATATATATATATATATATATATATATATATATATATATATATGCTAAGCAGTAAGCTTTGTGAGAATCATATACAACAGCTAGGGCTACTCACGCATAATCTCTACTATACACAGTGAGAGAGTGGTAACGTATAAGAAAAAGTCTAAAAAAAATCTAAAAAAAATTCCTTTCCTAACGCCTTCCCACTCATTTTTAGTAACTGGATATCTGTCTTAATCCTCTGTGTTTAATCAAGCGAGATTAAAAACTCAAATTCAGGCTGGGCATGATGGTACACACCTATAATCTCACCTCTTAGCAGACCAAAGCACAAAGACAACCACAAATTTGAGGCCAGTCTGGGCCACACAGTGAGGTCAAGGCTGATCTGGTGTCCATAGCAAGATCCTTTGTCAATAAAACAAAACAAAAAAAGCTCAAATGTAAAAACAATAAAACTAGAAGAAACTATAAATGAATATGTGTCAAATCATTGGCTTGGAGATCATTCTAAACTTGACAGTAATTGAAGGAATCAGAAAAAGTGGTTTAAATGTAATAAAAATTGAAAACACTTAAAAACTATCAAAAATCAAAGCTGGATAATTTTGGAAAACAATACAGCAAACAGAAAGTGAGCATCTTTTACATCACTTTTTTTTTTTTTTCTTTTTTTTTTTCTTGAGCCAGGATCTCGCTATGCAGTTCAGGCTGGCCTTGAACTCATTTTGTAGCCCAGTTTGACCTCAGGCTCACAGCAACCCTCCTGCCCAAGCCTCCTGTGTGCGGGGACTCCCAGGTGGCCAACATCGCCGTGGGGTGTGAGAGCAGAGCCCCCTACTGGCAAGGCACATGGCATACTGTCCAGGGCCCTCCCATTCTTCAGAAGACCCACAAATCCTTGGGTTTTCTCCTTTTAAATGGGAGTCGGACAGGCATGAAACACCATATTCCCTTTCAAGATTGGACTAAAGTAACTACAGAGAAGATAAGGAAAGCTAGCCAAAGTCTGCCTTTACAGGAAGAACTTGAATTTGCCTTTTGCAATGAACCTGAACTTTAGAAATGTTTGGTCCCCTTCAGAAGTTGGATGGAAGATAGCTCTCTTCCACAGGCTCCAAAAGCATGAAAATCCTTCTTAAAATAGACTTGAAATGTTTCAGGATATAAGATTCAAATGACATACGGAGTATCTTCTGTTTAAGATAGCTGTTTGGAAGATAACACAAGGACTTCCCTGAGGTTCTGTAATGAGGATTTAAAAATAAAATTGTGACTCTTGAACATATTAAATGCTTTAATTAACTTCAGCATGAAAGTTCTTCAAAGAGGTATGTACTGCATATCCATAGGTTCTCGTTGAGCTGGTGCAGGAAGAAATCATCTTGGCGGAAGATCTTGAAGTATTTGGACACACATTTATCTTCTTTGGGTATCTTCATTTTACTTTAAAAGCATGTAAGTTAAGTTGGGGAAAAATTCAAAATTTTACAAGAATAGTATTTGGCTTCCAATAATATTTTCAAATCCTGTCAGAGAAGGCTCCTGTGACAACTTGCTGTTTGTGGATGCTGGGGGTGACCCTATTTCCAGGTGAGACACCATCCCTGCACGTGCGCTTCACCCCTGGGAACTCTGCTGAGCTGTGACAGCTTCACCTGACAGGAGCTCCCTCGGGGGATGGGACGTTTATTCATGGATCTCAGCTTCTGCTCCAAATGTGTTTTTGTTACAGAGGAGAGGGAAGCCTTGGGTTCCGCAGGCCACCTACACGTTCTCTTTTCAGAGTGGCCCTCCCTGACCCAGGTCTCTCTCCACCCCGTCAGAAGCAGCAGACATGACCAAGCCGTGCATGCTCAGGGCAGGCCCGTGAAGGCCCTCATGGGAGAAAGCGCTTTCTTCACAATTGTGGAAAAAATTAAACTGAAATAAACTGAGTCATTCGGAGACTTCCTTCCAATTATACTTAAAGCACAAAGGCACAAGAACCATAGGTAGGAATCTCTATAGATACATGTAAAAATAAAAATGCTCTACTAAACTGTCAATGCGTTATTGCTAAAACATAGTCTCTGGAAAAATATGTCACTGAGACAACAAACAACTAACCCTAAGTATTTGTCAGAGTGAAGTGATGTTGAAGAAGTGAAGAATAACTTTTAAAGGACACTCACCAACCACGATGGAAGACTCACAGTGATAATAACCATTACTTTGTTTTTTCTTCTCCATGGAGCAAAGGTCTATGCGGTACAGTGTTTCTTCTCCAAATCTGTGGTTGCTAAATTTTTCATACCACTTGGGGTCTATCTTTTTCACACCCTTGAAATGACAGAACAAAATCACATCAATCAATCATTCCACACAGGAAGCCAGTTCTTATCCACCTCACTTCCTCAGAATCTAATAGCACACTGTGGGGGCCCAGCTGTCTACTTGCCCTTGAAATTGGACGGCACAAAATTGTGAGGTTGTTTCTAAAATCTCCCTGCATAGCATGTGTTGTACTTTAAAAGCCTTCAATTAAAGAGCACTGATTTAAACTGGCAGCAACGGGAACTTCATCTGCGCTAGGCTTCAGAACTACTAAAGCATGCCGGGGAGAAAACTGAAACACCCAGGACAGAGTGATCATCTACAAGCACAGTGGGAAAACAGATGAATTCTTAAGTATGACATGGATCTCAACAGAGGGAGAAAAAGATGGGAGCCATGTTTAAACTCCCTGTATGAACACAGGGTGGAAGATAAAAGTTAGTTAAGCTGGAACTTGTCCATCTCTCTTTAGTGTCCTTTCAGAGCAGGAACAGCTAGTGAGTTGTTCACACATTACACAGTGAGGCTATGGGTTTTTCTGTAGCTCCTGTCTGCTATAAACAGACCCACAACTCAGCCTCTGAGTACCAAAACACTGAGACGAAGCCAGTTACAACCCAGCCTCCCTTTCTACTGACCAAAACTAACTATGAAAATGTTAAAGTGGTGATACAAGAGTGCGTCTTTTGTCTTTCCACAGATCCTAGTCAACTATGTATGAATATGGCTGTGTCTCATGCATCATCTGAGAGCTTGAGCTTTCCAGTAAATACTTCAATGAGCAATGCACAGGTCACTTTTGACCCACAGTGCTCCACAGTGGACAACCATAATGCCTTATCCACCCAGCTCTATACTGTTGGATATTTCAGATGCTCTTTGCAGTGTTGCATTTGTGTTCTATGTCCAGAATCAGAGCCCTGATCCTCTCCAGTCACAGCCTATCCCCTCAGTTAGCAGAGCTTCCCCAGGCTGCAAGCCGTGGGGTTGTCCCTCGTCCCCCACCTCTTCGCCCCTCGACCCCCACCTCTTCGCCCCTCGTCCCTCTTTCTCTCAAGCCTGTCTAAACCATGTCAGTTCTGCCTCCATGAGCCATCCAATTCTAGCTGCTCATTGCTGCCTGGGTCTACGATGCTGCCATGTCTGTGGTACCCTGGACTGCTGCAGGGGCCTCTGACTGCTTTCCTGCCTCCGCCTTCACCACAGCGATCCTGTAACGGTGCACTGGGTCAGTTCCCTTCTCTGCTCAAAACCTCCCTGACGGTGCCTATTTCTGCCAAAGGAAGAGCCCCATTCCCCATATAGACCTTAAAATGCTGTTCTGCCCACTGCTATAGCCTTGGCCTCCCCCCCGCCTCTCTCACACACACACACACCACCCCTCTTTGCTACTCCCTGAACACAACAGGCTGGAGCCCACCTCCCGTCCCTGTGCCCTGCAGCCTGCCCCCCCGCCAATACGCCCATGGTACATCCCACCTTTCATTCCTTGCTCCAACACTTCCTTCTTAACAGAGCCTCCCCAGGCCGCCTCACCTGTTCTGTGTTCCTACCGCAGGCACCCCTGTCTCTCCACACTTAGGCGTATGTTTCCATAGCACCCACGGTCTTCCACTGTGCTGTGCAACTTACTAATTTATTATTTGTTTTTCTCTGCCTTGGCCAGTACAATACAAGCTGCACAAGGCAAAGGACTCACGAGATTTATAGCCACTGAACAAGTTTCTGTGTCTAGGACAGAAGCAACATGAGCAGTGCTCCATAAGCAACCAGCACGAATGCAAGGGAGGATGCATTCTCAAGGAGGGCACAGCTGGCCACATCAGAAGCAGAAGTCCATATGGCTGAGGGCGGTCAGAAAGTGAGTTCAAACCTGCTTCACACACTGTCCCGCTGTGTTAGCCCGCTTTCTGCCACAGGGACAAAAGGCCTGAGGATAAATCCATGGAAGGAAGCAAGGTTTATTTTGGCTCATGGTGTCAGGGTTTGCACTGGGGTCCAGCTGGCCCCATAGGGCTTGGCCTGTGGGAGGGCCACAGAGCAGGGCAAGAGCGGCGGGCAAAGGAGAGCTGCTTAGCTCATGGCCGCTGGGAAGCAAAGCGGAGGAAGGACCCTGCTGCTCCTCGAGGGCGCCGGTGACCTAACTGCCTCCGGCTAGGCCTCCACCTCACAGTGCTGCCACGGGCTGCGTACCACGCCTTCAATGCGCATTGGAATGCCAGCCCTGCAGCCTTCCTGCCTCACCCGTAAAATGACATCAACATGGAACCTGTCTCAAAATGTTAGGCGGCATACATCACTGAATATTGAGAAGTGCTTAGAGCAGTAAGATGTGGGGCGTGTTTATACGCACGTGTGGTGTACACAGAGCCAGTGTGAGCGCGAGTGACCTTCAGGAATAAAGAAGGTTCTGACTAGAGACAGACCACTCACTTTTAAATGTGACTTCATTTGTGCAATGTGGAGTGTGTGTGTGTTCAGAAGGAAGTAGGGAGTGCAGTAGTTTCTTTACACCAGACAAATGACTAGTAATAGTTTGGCAGACATACTGAGAGACCTTTGGTCCCAAGATCCTGAGGCCAGCATCAACTAGCCACTCTAGTCACCATTTTATAAAATAGCATTAAAAAGAGAAAAGGGAGCATCAGGGTGCCCGGTGTGCCGAGCCGGCTGCACTTCAGCATGAGGTGAGCAGCAGCCATCTTGCCAGGACTCTCCACAGCTGCTTTCAGCAGGAGACTTAGCTTTTATTAGCAAGCGACATGGAATTAATTCCAGAACTCCTACTAATTTATAGAGAAAGCTCTGGTTTAAAAAGACATAGTGACTCAGGAGGCACTGAAGTCATTTTCCTGGGTCAGAAAACATCTTTCATAATAATGAATCCAGAGACAGATAAGCATCCACTTTATCCCTTATATATTATAATATTATCATGACCTTTGTTCTCCGCAGCATCTTTTTCCTGGGTAATATATTTCTTTTCTAATAAAATCTATCTGAGTTTCTCTCACTATCCAGCTGTAGCAGGTGGTATTTTCCCTTCATAATAAGAGGAGTTGTAATTCTGAGAAAGGAAGTAAGTACATCAAAACCAGACCTTCTGAAGGCTGAGGCTAAGAAGGCTCCTATTTTCTTGCAGAATGTACTGGGCTGCCAAAACAGCCTCAATGACATCATCCTTCATGGCTATATTTTAAACTAAAGTGGCTAGGTGGTGGCATTACATTCTGGTTCACAAGCCCCAAGTCTCTCTCTGCTTCCCCTCCTCAGGGCCACACTGCCCCGACGCCCTGCTGTTTAAAGATTAATGGAGGCATTAATACACAACGAGAATACAAATAACATCACAAAAATGGCTAAAGCCAGGCGGATATGATGTGCAAATGCTAAGAGATTTGGTGTTATTCCAAACGCAGAGAAAGTATATGGGATAGTTTCCACGACACACGCGGGGCTGCAAACCAGGAATCTGAATTATTCTGGGTAGTAGGCTAGCAATTTGCTTGAAGGTTATTTCTGCCTGGAGACTAACAGAGACAAAATATTTAATATTATTTTGTTAAATTCAGCTCGGACTCATAGTGATCCTCCTATCTCAGCCTCTCCAGTGCTGGAATTGTAGGCATGCGCCACCATACCTGGTCTTGGCAGCCAGCTCAGTATACCCAGGGTGGGGCCTGCACAGCATGTGGTACCAGGGATCAAAACCAGGTCCTTTTGCTTGCCTGGGCAGACACTGAGACCACTGAGCTATCTCCATGGCCCCAATATATATTCTTAAGGGCTTCACATTTATAATGATGTATCAGGTATGCCGCATAAAACAAAAAGAAAACAGTAAGTTAAACACAGGCTGTCAGACTTTGCAATGAGAAATTAGCGGAAGGAAACATCAAAGAAAGCTTTTAAGACTGTCTGCATTATTAGAAATGACTCAGATTTTTGCCTCCCGTAGGCCACCTTCAGTCACAGTGCAGGGAGAATTATCACTGCTATTTAAAGGCACTTGATAGCCTTTGATACAATGTACCATGAAATTAGGAAAGCCTTTCAGTCCTGATTGAAATTTGGTACCCAAACAGTCAACTCCTGAATAAAGAAAAAAACAATGCCACTGAGAACATGGGTATTTTTAGAATCATCTAATGTCTGAACCTGATAAATAATGGAAATTATTTACTTAGGATGCACTCAAAACATAATTTACATTTAGCGAAATGGTGCACATAATTTAATATGTGCCAGACAGGGCTGGGGCTTGTACTACTATAGATCCAGCTCTGTATTTAACACAGGAAGTAGACAGAACTATGACATAGAAAAGTGCTCCTCAGCTAACAAGCGGAAAGGGAAGAAATCGCTTAAGGTTCTGAAAGATAAGGCACATATTCCTCAGCCTTAATTTAATTTCTATGGCAGAGTTACTGTTACCAGACTAAGGAGCACACATTTACTAAGAAGGCTGAGACTTGGTGTAGCGGATGACAGCCTCCTACTGTTACTTGCTATAATAACCACAATTTATATAGTGTGTATAAAGAAATTATTCTATGGGTAAGCTTAGCGTTGCTGGACCTCTGCTGTCTTTTCCAACAATTTGTTCCTATCACACAAGCAGCTATAAGGGAACTGCACCTCTCTTGTGCTACTTCCTTGAAATCAGAATTAAAAAAAAATTTTTTTTTGGTATTTGCATTTATTTATTTAGTATTGGAGGGAAGGGTCTAGGGGGTTCGGGGTCTCCTTACTACATAGTGATCACTTGGACTCACAGTGATGCACCAGTTCACAGCCTCCCAAGAGCTGGGCCTACAGGTGCGCCACCACTACGCCCAGTCTCAGTTACCATCTCAGCGCGTCCGGGGGGTCAGGGCACGAATGCAAATTAAGAGTCAAACCAAAGTGGCTTGCCTCACCTAGTTAAAGACTGATTTTAATATTTTACGTTTATTTTCTTTTAGGGGGAGGGAGGGTCTACAGGGTGTTCAGGGTCTCACTACCGGATCAGACACGTAGTGATTGCCTGTTTACAGCCTCCCCAGAGCTGGGTTATAGGCACGTGCCGCCACGCCCAGTCTCCGTTGCCTTCTTAGCACGCCCCGGGGGCGGATCCAGTGTGGCAGGCCTGGGGATCAAGCACCCTGCCCCTGTGCCTGCTTGCAGGTGACTTAATCCGCTGAGCTTTTCAGCCAGCTTATATTTATTTTCCTAAACGCTAAAAGGTTGGATTTTAGTGGTACACTGGTTAACAAATTAAAATCATTTTCAACGATCGCAATTTATATACTGGCGCTTATAGTTATGAAAACAGTACCCACAGACAGGGGTCTTCTCCAAGGTAGATCTGGGACGCCCTTCCACAACCCCTCCCCGCTCTGAGTCACCACACTGCACTGCTCCGCCGGCATCTTCAGGCGTAGCAAACGCTCAGGCAGCTCTGGGAGCTGAAGCCTCCCCAAAACATCTTATTCAACACCAGGCCTTTTTCACGCTGGCTGGGGCACTCCGAGCAGGGATGGGAAGAGCTGCACTCTCAGGGCCCAGGCCATGGCTCCCTAATGCTGGGTGCGACACACCTTGAAGGCACCCCCCTGTCACGCTGGTCTGCTCTCTGTGGCTGGCGCCCTCCCCTCCCCTCCTCTCCCCTCCCCCTCCTCCTCCCTTCTCCTCCCCTTCCCTGCCCTCCCCTCCCCTCCCATCTCTTCTCCCCTCTCCTTGAGTGGGCTCATTTCCCAGCTGAGCTCCGTCCAGGCAGCCTGCCTGATGTCTGGCCACTGTAAGTTTGCTATAGGAATACCAAGGAGTGATGAGAAATCTAGCAGACAGTGGTACCTAATCACTTTGGACCACTCTGAAAAAACGATGCCTTCTGTCCTCAAGTAGTAACAAAACCCACACTGACAATGTACGTGCACTGTTCTCTGAACTTGTATTAACTCATTTAATAACCTTTAATAATGGCAATAGCCCTGTGAGAAGGATAATACTATTACCTCAGATAAGGAAACTAAATTGCAGAGAATTAGGTCACCAACCATGCCCAACGACACTTATAAGAAGAGGGAAAGCCTGGCTTCAGATCCAGGACCAGCAGAGAACACAGGCAATTGAAAAGAAGACCAGAGTAACACTCAAGCTCCTCACTGTTCACTTTAAAAGATTAAAATTCTAAGACTATCAATCATTCTCAAGACTTAATCAGATACACTATCATATTTCTAAAACCAATGTCAAAATTAGGAACTTCTCTCGTACTGACATGCCTGCCTTTAATAGGCTGTGTTCACATGACTAAATCAAGTGATGCCCCTATGCTGCTGTGTTTTGCTGCTTGGCTCCAGCTCGCCTGTACCACACTCGGCAGAGAAATCAAGGGCCCGGGTTCCTGGAAAGCCTGCAAGGTCAGCCCTCAACACAGAAACAGCGGGACAATGCGGAGCCTGAAGGCACAGCACGGTCTGCTGTCCCCTGAGCACCCTCAGAGCCTCCCAGGCATAGCTGAGAGAACACGTACTGCCCAGTCACGTAGCACTTCACTGCTGAGTGGCCTTAGACCTGAAGCACCCAGGACGCCTGCGCAGCTCCTCCCCACCTGCACTCTGCACTCTCCACTCCCCAGCCCATTTCCGGCTGCTGCGCTCTGGGTTTAGAACTGCTCTGCCCTCATTCAAATGTAAACAAGATGCAGCTCCTCCTCCTGCCACATCTGTTTCTGAAGAACATTTTGCTCTTCTGGGACCTGAGCTCCTGAATTCACCAATTTAGCCATTACTTCTTTTTAATGTATTTGGTATAGGGGCCCACTTGGCAGCTGGGACTCATAGTGATCCTTTTGTTTTGATCTTCCTCAGCGCAGGATTACAGGAATGTACCACCACAGCTGGTCCCAGTGGCCAGCTCAGCACACCCAAGGGTGAGGCCAGTGTGGCATGTGGTAGCAGGATTTGAACCCCAGTTCCTGCACTTGCCTAAGTAGGCACTTAGTCCCCTGAGCTATCTCACCAACCCTAACCATTTATTTCTATACCTCAAAATTTCTCAATATGTTGTCTTCCCCTTTCAATGCCATAGATTTTCTTTCTAATCGCTATTTTCCAAAAGTCCCCAACAGGAGCAAGACTGCTATAGAAGGTGATTTAGAAATAAATCACAGCTGGACATGATGGCACACACCTATAATCCCAGCAATCTAAGGCAGGAGGATAACCCCAAGTTCAAGACCAGTCTAGGCTACATAGTGACTTCAAGGCCAGCCTGCACTACATAGCAAAACCCTGTGTCAATCAATAAATAATCACAGAAAAATCTTAACAAGCAATTAACTTGTCCCATATATTGGCCTCCATGTTGCGATATGCTTCAATGGCAGCAGAACGCATTCTGCGCTTACCGCTTCACAGTCCACAGCACATAATCATCCGTCAAAGTTACATTTACTCTAGACAGAACGTCTGGCACCGCTGCAGCCTGTGACACAACCCACATAAGAGTCACGTAGCTACCTACACGTGCTGAAGGGACCATGCCCTGGCAATGTCATATAAATACACACACAGGCATCGCTCAGAGGGTAGTTTCATAATTTTAAGCAAGAAGGGCCCTGAACATTTTCGCAGCTCTACCCACTCTTAGGCATCCGATCAATCCTCCTTCCCCCACTTCTTTATGAACTCCTCCGTCTCCAGGCTCACTTCCTCAAGCATTCTTTCTTCTTCATCCCCTCCTCCTCCTCAACATTGTTCTCCAAGAACTACTCTACTTCCTCGCCAGCGCCCAGCGAGCTCCACTCACTCCAGAAGACAGAAGTCTCAGCCTAGCACAAACGGGGCCCATACGCACCTAGCATATGTGGACTCCAGCAATTGGGCATTCTGAGCACTGGGTAAAGGAAGAGGGCACTGAGACCTGCATTGAACCTCACGCACGTCAGCTAATGGGGCAATGTCACAAAGCCCCACCCCAGTCCTGGATAGCATATGACAGGAAGGAGTTTTGATGCATGCACACGCACACACCCCTCAGATACGAACAGTTATACATGCAACCAGGAATAATGTATAGGCCTTAAAACGATCTGAATGTTTTTCTCCAGGAAGCAAGGTATCCACAGACTTACTTTTTAATAGGATTACTACATAGAATGATTTTGTTAACAACACATGTTAAATCCTTTCCTTTGACCAACTGCCAATCTTAATTTCAAAAACTTAATGGTGATCTTTTTCCTTTATTTACTCTTAAGAAACAGAATTAAGGGGATTGCTTAGCTTTGCTCATGAACTAAGACACAGCCTGTATCTGTGAATACTTGATTACATGTTGCTTCCTCCAAAAAAGTAAAGTGTTTTTTTTAAAAGGTCTCAGAGCAGTGGGGAATTTCCATACAGATTTTTCTTTCACAGACTTTAGAAATTAAAGATCTTTTCAAAATGCCAAGAAGCCCTTCTGCACTGATAAAATAATGTGTTTGGCAGGAAACCTTAACGAGAGGAAGGAACTGGTACCACAGGGTGGGAGAATTCCAAGCCTTCTCCTCACGGGCTGCCTCCAGAACATGCCGTCAAAGCACACACAGCCCCCGGAAGCCAGACAGGTGCATTCGCTGCCACCCACCCCGTTTCCACCTTCAGCATCTCTCACACCTGCCAATAGGATTTGATGAAAAGACGCCACCTGGAGGTCCAGAACATAGCTTAACACCACAAGTGCCTGCCCAACAAGCCCAAGGTCCTGAGTTCAAATCCCAGTATTTAAAAAAAAAAAAGTTAGCAGCTCCAATCCATTCAGGCTATCCCCAATGGAACATTCCCTACCCCCTGCTTAATTTCACTAAATTAAGTTCTGCAGATGCCTGGGCTAGAAGTCGGGACCGCACAAAGTGCTCTGTACACTACTTCGTGATTTTTGAAGCAGATCACAGGAGGTAAGGATCGAGCAAGGTGGAATGTGAGCTAACCAAGTCGTGAAAAACCACATGAGAATAAATGGGGAGAAGCCACTGCTAAAGGTACAAGACCACTAGGGGAGACTCGGACAGCACAGTCCATCCGCCAATTACAGGCGCTCCCAGCCTGCACACCTCGCCTGAAATGAGCGTGGCAGAGACACTGGGCCCCAAGTCAGCTTACACCACAAGTCACTGTAATCAAATTCAGCTGCAGGCAAGGACGTAGGCAAGGAAGGAAGGGAGGGAACTTCACGCTCTGGCCACCGGCTCACGGCCATGGCATGGCCATACTGAGGCTTGCAAGATGGGGTCACAAACGCGGCAAACAGTCAGTACCATTGCCTTCAAGTGCAGTTTGGGGACAAAGCCTACTGCACGGGCCGAAGCAGAATTCCCACGAGCAAGGACATTAGCTGCTAAGGCAACTCAAGCGGGATTTCTTAGTCTTCGACCACATGAAGTTCATCTGGCAGAAGGGGACCAATGACAATATTTTATAACTTACTGTGGTACCAAACCAAGAAAGAACTGTGCAATTTTATGACTCTGACAATCAGTGTTTCTCATTTTTACAGTGTCACTCCATGAAAGAATAAAATTCTAGTGAAGGATTGGAGACAAGCAGCTCATATTTAGGAAATGGTAATATAATTCCAACGTAAACTGGTACTAGTTGTATTTCAAGTTAGTTTCTGCTCCAATCTAAATGATCCTTTCAAGGAAAGCATAATTGCCTTCTACTGTGTAGCTCATTATAATTAACAAGAGCTGGCTAGCTAATGAGCTTGGCCAATCTTTCCAAAGATTAAGAAAATCTTTATTTTTGTGACAAAATGTTGCTGCCATCCAGTGATTTCAGCTGGCCTGCTTTCATGGGACTATTGGATTGGTTCAGAAATTAGCTACCGTCACTTACTAAGCAAGCTAAATAATTCTGTGTCGATACAACTTTGGCACAAAAATGTGTTTTCTTGGCCTCAGATCCTCTGTTGTCTCTACCCGCAATCAGGGCCTGGTGGGGACCCACTGGTCTCCAATGAGATCGCCACGCTCCATACCGTCTGTACTGGTCAGCTTTCCCTCTGCTGGGGACAATCCCTGCATCTACAGCTCAAAATGAGGTTTAATTTGCCCAAGGTTTCAGGGATTCAGTGCATGGCCCTCAGGTGCGAGGCTAAAATGAAACACCATGACGGAAGCAGAGCAGTGGGCATAGCTGCTTAGTTTATGTGGCTGGGAGCAGGGGGAAAGGGTGGAGACCGGACATAGATTCCAAGGCCACATCTCCAAGGCACCCAAAAATCTGGAACAGGGCCCCACCAGTCCCAGGGGTGGATATCTGAGCCCACGTCTTGATGTCCCTCACTAACCACCACAATGTCTTTGATCAAGAAAATAAAATTACCAGCTCATAGCAGTTCCTAAATATTTGAAAAGGACTTGAGAAAAAAAAAACCCTATCATTAGTGATAAGGGCTAAAATACAGCATCTATATTAATAGTGGAGACAAACATACACACTTGAAATTAGCATGAATACCTTATTACTGCACCTTCCAATACAAGTTCTAAGACTGTTTCTTTAATTAACTTAACTAATTTCTTAGTACTTAGTAAGAACTTTGTGTGGGGTTCTGACACTAACACATAAGTTCAAATGTCCACAGAACCTGGATATTTAAAGCAGCAATCTCATTTCAGTCTGAACTACCAAGGTGAGCAATCCTAGCCCATGTTCTACCAAACGCTAGAGCTGCGAGGTGGCCTAGGGAACAGGAAAGATTTGCTGGTCCAGCAGATTTGGGAAACAACACCGAGGAAGCCTGTAATAGGTGTCCAAAACGCTCCCTGCCTCGGCCATGGCGTGCCTTCCCTAGGCAGGTTCCACGCCCCGCTGGAATGCAGAAGGGACCGGGAGATCTGCAGTGGCCAACAAAGTGTGGTCGGGAATAACTTTCGCTACTTCTCAGCAGAAGTTTGAAGCATCAGCATGTGGTTCACCAACTCCTTCTTCTACCACCAGACCAGCTCTGTCGCAGACACAGGCCGTGCGGCTGAGCTTCTGACTGCGGCAGACACAGATGGCCCCAAACCTACGCCAGACGAGGCCTCTTTGTTGCCGAGATCTGGGGATGCATGGGATCCTGGGATGCACAGGATCCTGGGGCACACGTGACCGTGGGGCGCATGTGATCCTGAGATGCACATGATCCTGGGATTCACAACAAACAGCTGTATCTCAGAGAGCCCAGAAATCAGAGCAACTTTATTTAGCTATCACTACTAATGCACTGAAAGTATTCTGAAATAAATGCAAAACTTCTTAAAAAGTTGCTTGCTTCTACTCTTCATTCTGCTCTTATTATTTATTTATTTCACATATTTAGTCCCAGTATACAGAGTCTCACTACACAGATTGGACTCATAGTGATTCTCCTCTTTTTCAGCCCCCCAAGCACTGGGATTACAGGCGTTGGCGACCACGCCCAGACTCAATCCCCATCTCAGTGCACCCCAGGGGCGGAGCCAGCACTGCGCACTGGGATCCAGCCCCGGTCCCTGCATCTGCCTAAGCAGATGCTTTCATCTGCTGAGATACCTGGCCAGCTCTGGATTAAATTACGTACATCACTTCTTCTTGGGTTTTCAAAGACAGATCAGGGCCAATTGGGAGTTATTTGCAATCCTCATATTAATCAATTCCTAAAGTTCTCCCTTAAAAAATAACCTAGACTTCTGTTTATGTTCCCCATAGGTCACTCTATTTTTAAAAAATCACGACGGTACTAAAAAGTTAAATACTGAGGTAGGTTTACCTTTATATGCATTATTTGCAATTGTTAAGCAATTATAAATTTAATTGTTCAGGTCTTTTGTAGCACATGGAAGCAAACAATATGACAGTGCAACGTTAAAAATGTATTAGAAGTGCAGTCGCCTGTCATGAACACTGCACTCTGACACAGAACAGATGGCACAGGTGACTAATGGCACTGAGAGCATCACAGAAAGGGTTATAATTCCATCTCCCATCAGATGTCACTAAATTTTTAATGTTAGAAAGCCATTAAGACAAAAAAATCTGTTTTTTAATGCACTTAGTAATATGAAACTTGACTCAAAAACAAGTAAAACCTGTAATTAAGTCCTTCCGCAATGGAAAGCTCAGGAAGAAGTTAGTGAAACGATGTGCTTTATTTACTTTGTGCCAAGGATATAAATAGATAGATGATAGATGATAGATTAGATAGACAGATGATAGAGTGTGTATGTGTGTGTGTGTGTGTGTGTGTGTGTGTGTGTGTGTGTGTGTGTGTGTCCAGCTCAGCCTGCCCTGGGAGCAGGGCTGACAAGGCATGTGGTGCCAGAGATTGAACCACAGTCCTGCGCTTGCCTAAGCTGAGCTATCTCACCAGCCTAAGGATACTTTTAAGATAAGCTCCTATCCAGAATGCTACAGGAAAGGAAGTGTAATCAGGCGGTCTCTGGGCTCTCTGCTCCAGAGTGCCCTTCTCCTCTGCCAGGGGGGCCGTATGCTTACGAGGAAGGGAAGGCCGCTGGCCCTGCCCCCCATCAGAAGGGCCCTTAGCAGCAGCCTGAGCTGCCCATGGTGGCTGAGGAGCTCCCCACTCTTTGCAAAGGCGGGGCTTCCCAGATGCCTGCTCCGAGGCCCCTCTTTCCATACCTTCTTCCCTAACACTGAAAGTCAGGCTGCTTTTGCTCTGCTGTCCTCCCTACACTAAGGTAGCTAGCTGCTCATGTGAGTCCTACTCGAATGTGTGCCCATGGTCGTGTGTTCCTTGTTCTCTGCAGGGTTTCTCTGTCTTCTGCTTCCCTAAAGGGTAGTGTGTGACACTTCTCCTATTGTCCCTGTTACTCTGCCTAGTTTCAGGCAGACAGGAACAAAGGTTGTGGTCTCATGGCTACCATCTTCCCATTACAACTTGAAGATATTTCTTGTTTTGTCCTCCTCCTTTCTTGTACACAAGAAAGGCAAATTCAGAATTTAATTTTTTTTTTTTTTCAAAGCTGCCACAGGCAGAACCCAGATTCAGTCCTGGGCATCACATTCCATGCCAGGCCCGGAACCCCAGGTGTGCCATGTAGGCCACTGAAATGGGGTGTGGCAGCCCTGTAGTCCCATGCTGTGGGGACTAAGACAGGAGGATCACTCAGAGTTGGAGCTGCATGGTGAGACCCTGTACCAAACAAATAAAGATTAAGAAACAAAAACATGCCATAGGTTATTAGATCAAAATGCCTAACTTCTGAACATTTCAGAATAGAATGAAGGTCAAGAGTCATGAAGATTAGGATCCTCTCACTATGAGCAAACAGGGTCAAGTGAAATGAGGTGACTTGTGTTAAGTACAAACCCATGCAACTGACCAGACCAGGCATTCTTTTTTTGCAGGGGGGGGGGCGGGGGTGGACTTGGGATCAAACTCAGGACCTTGCACTTGCCAGGCAGGCACCTGTGCCCCTGAGCTTTCTCCGCAGACCCAAGACCAAGCATTCTAATGTGAGTGAAGATTTACTGGGGTTAGCAAGCAGGGTGGCTGTGTAGTGGACCAAGACAGCATCGAATAAGACAAAGTACAGGGCTTTTAAGGAGTTTTGTGTGGAGGGTGTTTGTGAGCTGGAACAACCGAAGGAGACCTAATTTTGGCAGGACTACCAGGTCTGTGGGGGACTTTCAATGTTAACAAAGGAAAGCTTCATGGTTGCTGGCCCAGGTCAAAGTCAGGTGGACCTGTTCTGCACTTTGGAGTTCAGCTCTGCATGGAGCCAAGGGCAAAGAGAATTTGGGGACAGGATGCTGGGAAATCAAGAGGGAGAATGTTTGTGGCGGGGCACCTGGGAAACTTTTGAGTCCTGACCTATCAATTTGTCTGGAGCCAAACATCAAGAGATCTGAAGCAAGAGAACTCCAGCTTCATCAAATTCATTACAGAGAGTCTCAGCTTACAAATGGCATTGAAAAAGCCATTACTAGACTGACCAAAATAAGTTGTCACACTAGACCAGTTAATAAAATCCTGAGAAAATGCACTATTACGATAGGAAAGTGGATGGATGGATGGATGGATGGATGGATGGATGGATGGGTGGATGGATGGATGGATGGATGGACTGATGGAGGACAGATGGACAGGAGTAAATAAAAATGGGTGACAAGAGAAGACATCAGAGGATTATAGCTGGAGAACAGTGCCAAGGAAGGCTGGAATTCAGCCAACCTGGTCTAAAAAGATGCAATTTCTATCTTGGTTCTGTGGGTTCAGGAGGGTGAATTCCCCCGCTGGCACTGCACCATCGGCACAGTTTTCACTCACGCAGTCCTCTTCTGCTTTCGCTGCCACTCCTACCTGTGGCTGCCAGCACCTTCTTCCCCGCCTCCCGACAGGGAGAATCCACACACCGCCCTCAGCCCTCCTCTATGCATTTCACTTCCACACCTACAACAAACTCAGTGAAAACAGTAGCTGACATCTTCAAAGAAGCTCTAGCTTTTCCTTCTGAAGTCTGACAATGAGTCTGAAAAGCTGTTGCAAGGAAGTGCCAATTAATAAGCTAAACCTCCGCTCTTTTAAGTGCCACATAGTAAATTACAAGAGTTGTAATACTGAAAGGTGTGTGAAAGCCTGGGAAAGAACGTGTGTCTACAAAACAACTGATCTATCCAGGAGGGAGTCACATTCATTTCTCGAGAAATCTAGGACTTTTATTAAGCTGCTCATTTTATTTAAAACTGAGCTTCTTCTGCCACCAAGTGTCAGCACACACTTCTGACAGACCAGGTTGTGCAATACTAAAGCATGGACAGGCAAGGTCATTCAATGTGAACATAAATCAAAAGGATTCGCTTTATAAAAAAACATGGAACTGGGCTTGTAGCAGACTAAAGGTGCCAGACAGCTATAATCTAGAAAACTACAAATAATTTGAGGTTTAGATACCAGGTCAAAGACACAGTAAGATTTTGAGTACTTATCCACTTGATTAAAAAAAAAAAAAAAAATCACAAAACACAGAGCCGTATGGCGTCCCAGAATCTGGCCTTAACTTCAGCTTGGCTCTCTGATCTGGAAACGAGAGCATCGAGCCATGGCGGAGGAAGTTGCCCATTGAGAAATTCAATGGACAGTTTCTGTATTTTTAAAATTCTGAATATACAGAACTCTTAGTTGGGGCCCGGTGGAATGGTTCAGTGGTCTAAAGCGCCTGCTTAGGAAAGCTTGGGCTGCTGCAGGGACCTCGGTTCGATCCCCGGCACCACATGCTGCGCCAGCCCTGCCATCAGGGCAGGCTTAGCCGGCCATGAAAGTAAATAAATAAACAAACAAAAGTAATAAATAAATAAATAAATAATAAATTTAAAAAAAAAAAGAACTCTTAGCTATCCCACTGGGCTTTTGGCTATTTCTATCACATGCCATTACCCACAAACTTCTCCTATAGCACAGCATCCCAGAATAGAAGCACTTCTGCACCCCAACCCTGAACTCCAATGGGAATCTCAACACTAATGTTTATAACTGCTCCCAGTAGGGGGTGCTCTTTCAGAATGCACCAACTACTGCTCCACAGCTTTGATGTTAATGAGGTGCTTTACCTTCACTGGCAAGCCCGTTATGGCTCTAACACTGAATCTGATGTTTTTTTAAGTCAGTACAGACAGCAGCTTTTCAGATCATTAAAAGGTGACAATGGCCAGAGAATGGAGAGAAACCTCCACTGAGTTACTCCACCAGAATGATCACCGTACACCTCCCAGGAGCAACAATGGGTGGACCACGTAGCTCACTGTCTCAGAGTTTGCCTACCCTAGTCCACAGCTTGTCTCTACTTAGCAGTACCTTTTTTTTTTTTAACTAATAATTATTGAGTCCATCTCAGCAACAGTATCACCAGTTATCTCAGGAACACTCTCGTATCATACCCCAGTGGCCTTCTGGAAGGTCAGATCAAACATAAAGTGTATACAACCAGCGGCGGCCTCTGAACAACGCATCGGGAGGGGAGCTATTATTCTGCTCCTTTTAGGCATTCTCCCTCGGCACCAGTCCCCAACAGATGGAATGCTTCCCAGGCACCAGAAGTTACTTCTAAATGTTCCTTGTTACTGATAATGCCTAGTAAATACCTGTATGCATAAAAGTTTCCTCCTGAAACAGTCCTTTAAGATACTATCAGCAGCAAGGATGTCTTAAGATAACAATTTTTGTCATGTATTTTTGGCATCAGCTACAGAATTCACAGCTCAAAACACCATTCCAATATTCTAAGACACCATTCATAACCTTTGGTAGTCCTCTACCACAAGTTTATCCTAACAAACGTTACTCTCATACACTGATTGAGCCTATAAATTGGCCACACTGCTTTACAAGACAATCCAAGGTGTTCAAGAAAAGTTATGATGTATAATAAATACCCTTTGACCTTAGATTTCTACTTCAAGGACAGCATTCTTTGAAACACTGGATATCTACCCAAAGAAAAGTGAATGAAGCTATGTATTGCTACAATGATGTAGCAAAGAAACAGAAGGTAATCTAATTACTAATTAAGGAGAAAATGTTTTAAATATGATAAGTAGAGTTGTATATGATAAGATATAGTAGAGTTGTATTTCTTTCACTCTATAGGACCGTACATATTTGAATTACTTACAATAAGCACATATTCAGATATCTTTTTTATTCTTTTTATTTTATGGACAGCTCAGCCTATCCTGGGGGTGGGGCTGGCGTAGCATGTGGTGCTGGGGATTGAACCGAGGTCCCTGCAGTTACCTAAGCTTTCCTAAGCAGGTGCTTTAGACCATGGAGCCATCTCGCTGGCCCTTCAGATAATATCTTTATAGCTAAAATAATGTTTAGATAAAAATTAAAGTGTTTAACAACCCAATATATGGATGGAGAGCGATTATTTCCACTACCTTTTATTTTATCATCAATCTAGTAACATTAAAAGCTAACTGTATATTCTGTGACAGCTAACACTAGGTTCAGCTCAACTGCATTACAATATGCATTACGGGGGCATGCATTTGTGAGTGTTCTTTCCAGGGGAAAAAAAGCCTATAGTCTGAGTGGACTAGGGGGAAAATCCATCCTGCAAAGAGGCAGACACCGTTCAGACAGCCAAGCAGGTGAGGACAAAGACAGAGAAAAGACAAATGTGCTGACCTACCGCCTTAGCTGGGATCCAGGCCTCTCCATGGGAATCAGGCTCCCTGGCCTTTGTGCTCCAACACACACTAACAGAACTCCCGGCTCTTGGGCCCTCAGCCTCAGACTAAGAGGTAGACCTCCACCTTCTTTAACTGGAGGAGGCCTAACTCACGCTCTTGATACAACTGACTCATGCTGTTGACACCCTAAGCTGTCGAGCTTACAGCTGCCCACTGTGGAATTTCTCAGTCTCCATAATCCCATGAGCCAACCCTCGATTCATCTCATCTATCTACCTGTCTGTGCATTCATCTGTCCACCCGCCTACCCATCCGTCTCCCTAGCCAGCCAGCCACCCACACAGCCAGCATCCACACATCTATCATCCACCTATGTCCTACTGGTTCTGCTTCTCTGGAGAACCCTGCATAGTACTCATTCTGTTACTGTCTTAATCACTCTAGAGATAAAGCTATGCAGGGTGATGCATGCCTCTAATCTCAGCACTGCAGAGGCTGAGGCATGAAGCTTACCCTGGGTTTAGTACCAGCCTAGCCTACATACTGGGTTCAAAATCAACCTGAACTACATAGTAAGTCCCTGTCTAAAAAAAAAAAAAAAGCAAAAACCTAGAAGTAAAGTAATCAAAAAATAGAAACAGATAATTGGAACTATGAAAAAGAGGAGTCCTATACTTCTAAGTAACCTGCATTCCCAACCACAAATCATAAGAAAGTCAGTTAACAAAATCCACTTGCACTGATGCCACTTTTTTTTACATTGGTTTAACTCTCACTGAGGATGTGCTACATTAAAATCTGCAGGGGTCTAAAAGCTTTGCTCAGGGATACAGCACTAGCATCAGTGATCCCTGAGTGTGACCCCGGGCACAGATCAAAAAACTTTTTTTTTTAATTAAAAATAAATAAATGTTTAAAAGAACAGAAAATATAAAAATACCCGGTGGACATTTATTTAAGCCTCTGCCAAATCTCAAAGTGTATGGAGCACAGACCAGCACGTGCTGCAGACTCTGGGTTAAGAGCGCACACGATGCTATCCAAACATCAAAAGTCAAGGTCCTTGGTCCACCAACTGAGATCTGAGGGTACAAAGTGGGATTCTATGGCTCCCCCAAGCATTACAGGTGACTTGTGAACCCCAATTGAAGGTCTTTTTCCTTCAGGAACACTGAGCATCACAGTTGTAACCAGAAAAGAGGCACTGGATAAATTCTAAGGACTTCCATTCCTACCCGAGGTCTCCATTACTTGTGAGCAAATGTGGTTTAAAAATACTGAATAAAAGCTGAGTGTGATACACACCTGTAACCCCAGCATTTGGGGGACTCAGGCAAAAAGATCACCATGAAATTGAGGTGACCTGGGGCTGCACGGTGAGTTCAAGACCTATCTGGATGACACAGCCAATCCCTGTCAACAGGGCCAGCCAAATAGCTCAGCGGACTAAAGCACCTGCTTAGGCAGATGCAGAGACCAGGGTTTGATCCCCGCATGCCAGTGCTGGCCCCACCCCCAGTGCACGCTGAGACAAGATTGAGACTGAGCGTGGTGACGCACGCCTGGAATCCCAACATTTGTGAAGCTGAAAACAGGAGAATCACTACTAGTCTGATCTACATAGTGAGACCCTGTACTAAATACATTTTTTTTAAAGGTAAAAGCTAACCAGAAGTATTGATGTACAAAAAAACAGTACATATAGGGATCAGTATCACCTGTAGTTGTCAGATGCCACTCAGGGTCTTTTTTCTTTCTTTTTTTCTTTTTTTTTTTTTTTTCCAATTAAGTTTCTCGGCACAACTCCAGCACACACAACGATCATATGCATCGCAGGGAAGTGCACATGACACATATTGATGGCTCTTTTATTCCATTCTGCTCCCCTCCTTTCAACCCCTCTTCCCCTCCTTGTTTATAAAGCTTTGCCTCCCTTGTATCCTCATTTTATTGCTCTTTTTCTTTCCTTTCCTTCCCTTCCCCTCTGTCCTCCCTAGTTCCCCTTTCTCTTGAACCATTTCTTCCAATTTTGCAAGACCTATTACACTCTTTAGTCCTTATGCTCTTGGTTTCTCACCCTGGAGAAACAATGCGATATTCACACATGCATGAGGATCTGATTGCACTTGAGTATGGTCTTGAGTATGGTCTCAAGATGATCCATTTACCTAGAAATGTCACAAGTTCTTGATGGTTAGCAGTGCTCCACTGTACTTAAAATTCTTTTTTATCCATTCCTTGGCTGATGGGCATGTGGGTTGTTTCCAAAACTCACCTATTATAAACTGTGCTGCTACATATGCATGCATGCACATATATCATTGTAGTATGATATTTTATCTTCTGGGAATAGCTGAGTCAAATGTGATCTCTAATCCTAGCTTTTTGGGCCATCTCCACACTGATTTCCACAGTGATGGTAACAGTCTCTCACCAACAGTGGAGAAGGGTTCCTTTTTTCCCCACAATTCCTGCAGCACTTGTTATTGGCTGATATTTTTAATGATAGGCATTCCTCGGAGGGAGATGGAATCTCAGCATTGTTTTAATTTGCTTTTCTCAAAGGATCAGTGATGTTGTACATATATTTATTTACTATTTGCATTTTTCTTTGAGAAGTGTGTAAGTACCTCAAATAGATCTTTACATTTAGGGGAGTCATGTTTTTCATTTGTTTGTAGACATTAGTCCCTTGTAGGAGGGACAATTGGCTAAAATTTAATGCCTGGGGTCTTGAAGTGCATTCCTTTGGGTAAGTAGGACCACTGCCACTTATTTGCTAGAAACTAAGAGTTCTAATCCAAATAAAGTATAATCTGATTTCATCATCTGACCAAAGACTATCTCTATTTTGATCTCCACTGTGTCTAACACTCAGTGCATTGTATATGCTCAACAAATATTCATTGTACCAAATGAATTTGGTACAAGTGGAGCTGGCCGGCAGGAGAGGAGAGCACCCACTAGATGACACTGATGGATTCTCAGATGCAGAGACAGGACCATGTCACTAAAAAGAAGGTAATCTCATTTCTGGTACATGACTGTTCCAAGTCACCTATGGCTTCTCTATGGGGTGAGGAAAGCCATTGTGTGGAACCAGCTGCCAAGAAATCATCGAAGCACAGTTTGAAATGTACAACATAGACTGCAGAGTGTTGATGTAAAGAAGAAGAAAGATTTGGAAATGGGGTATTACCTTCAGCACTGATTTGTCAGTCTGTGATTGAGTGAAACCACTCGGAGGAGGGTAATCCGCATGAAAGCAAAGCAAGAGAGATAACGAGTAAAGAAGTAAGCTGTCAGTCTACAGGTCCCACATGCTGGTATTCCAGACTGCATAATCTGGCATTTACACAAGCTACATTACCAAACATACTAGTAAATCTACAGCATAGGTGTAATAAAATGCAGGCTTTCTTTTGAGGGCATCGCTAACAATGGTTTCTAGAAAACTCATAACCACAGGATAGTGCATGACCTGAACCCATGTTCTACAGGACTTGAAAGCCTTTGTAAGGACAAAGAGATCAGATGCAAAGCGTGCTATGTTTAGCAAACAACTCTACTTACTAATAAGCATGACCTTCACCCAGGGAGCTGCAAAGGAGTCTTAACTGCAGCAGGGGCCACGGAGAGCAGAGAGCAGGTGTTCATCGCACGCCCATCTCTGAAATTCTGCTAGAGCAGAGCCAGGCCACTGGATGTCTTCGTGTGCATGAGGAGACCCCAAGCTCAAAAGGGAAACAGAAAAGGGCACCCTTGGGATTCCAGGAAGCAGGCATAGGAATCCAGAAGAAATCTGCACCTGGGCCAGGAGGTCTCTGAGCACTCAGCCCTGCCCCGTCCACTGTCCCCAGGCCTTCAGTAGACCAATGGCTGGAAAGAGCAAGGTGTCTCCTGCAGACCTTGAAAGGCCCAGAGAGGGCAAATGCTCTGCCCAATGAGAAGAATCCAGAGTTCGTGAGCAGCACTGTGGACAGGGGTAGGGGAGCAGGCCTAGGAGGGCAGGGGGCAAACAACCCAGAGGAGAAAGCAGCAAGGGAACCCTGGCTCCACCTCCAGGATCCTGGGTAAGAAGCAAGCCTGGCCTGGGACGCTGCGGCCCTGAAGGGCAGCCCCACATGCGCCTTGCGGGGCAGAGCGGTCACGGCCTCCAGAGAGGACCTGAGCATCCTCAGCATCCTCAGGGAATCAGAGCCCAACTAACCCGGCATCTCAGGAATACAGGCAGGCATAAAAAACCACCAAGAGTCTCTCACCCCTACCATGCTGAAGGCTGGTCTGGCCTCCATAGTAATGAATGGGCACTCACATGCTTCCGGAGCCAGGGGGCCTTGGACAGCTTCATGAAGGTCAGGTGAGGCTTGTAACTTCTGTTTTCTCCTGCCAGGATGCCTTTTTCCTGAAACGTCCTCTTTGCAATCTCTGAAAAACATTAAAAGAACATGAAATTGCTACTGTAACTACACAAGCATTTGGACCTAGTTATTTTAACTCAAGAAAAATACAAAGCAATAGAAGTACCAGGTTCTAAAACCCCATACAGAAGATATTTATTAAAACATTATCCTGAATTAGCACAGACTAGAAATAACCATCAATGAAGAAATGGTTGATACATTAGCTGAGCACGGGTGATGGCAAATGCCTGTAATCCCAGTACTTAGGAGGCCAAGGCAGGAGGACCGCAGGGAGTTTGGGGCCAACCTGTGCTCCATAGAGAGTTCAAGGCCAGTCAGGACTACAAAGTCAGACCCCATCTCAAAAAATCTATACATATGGATCTCAAAACTGACATTAGCAGTTTGACATTTTTACAAGCACATAAGAACTACACTAGGATACACCAGTAGAATTTTTTTTGCCATAAATAGAAAAACTCATGTTTTGAAGACCATTATAATTAGCTTTGTGTTTATCTTTATCTAAAGATAATAGAGGCTCCAGGCGTGGTGGCACACGCCTGTAATCCCAGCACTTGGGAGGCTGAGGCAGGAGGATCAGTGCGAGTTCGAGACCAGCCTGGGCTACAAAAGTGAGCTCAAGGTCAGCCTGAACTGCATAGTGAGACCCTGTCTCAAAAAGCCAAAAAAAGAAAGAAAGAAAGAAAGATAATAGAGGCTAATGCCAGTGAGGTGGCCTTAAAGACAGTTGAAAACTGAGAAGCCCACCCTCAAGTCTTTCTTCTCATTAGGGCTGAGAAGGGGCCACAGCCCAGGGGGCCCAGCTTCTGCCCTGGTCACACCACACTGTTCTCTAAAGCTCAGGGTTCTAGAAGCTCTTAAAAATTTAAAAGTGTTTTACGCACACTATGAGACCCAAAACTATGCTTTGGTTTTGTTTGTTTGTTTTTTGTTTTTTGGTTTTTTTTTTTTGTCTTTTTGAGACAGGGTCTCACTATGCAGTTCAGGCTGGCCTTGAGCTCACTTTTGTAGCCCAGGCTGGTCTCGAACTCACACTGATCCTCCTGCCTCAGCCTCCAAAGTGCTGGGATTACAGGCATGAGCCACCACACCCGGCTATGCTTTGGCCTTAAGCGCAGTCCTGTGGGAGTCCAGAGACCGCTATTGATGCACCAAGTGCAACCAGGAGACCTTGGATGACACAAGACTCTGCATCTCTCCGCCCTGCCGGGATTATTCCTACACAGCATAAGGTTTCACTTTCCTGCCTGGGACTCTAAACTGAAACACATGTGTGGGTGAACCGAACAAAGAGACCCTCTCATCCTTCCTGGGAGCATGAGGTAGATGGCTAGAACAGCTGGTCCGCAGGAAAATAACAGAACAGTACAATAATGTGAACATAATTCACAGAGAATAGCAGTCTCAGACCAGAAATCCAAGGACAAAAGAAAAACCTCCTGGATGCTTTCTGTCTACTGATGACACATGTGCTGTCAGTGATACGTGCCCTGGGTGTCACTGCACAGGGCTAGCTGGTCCTAAGAGGAGAGTTGTTATTATTCTCACTTCTAAAAAATGAAGACACTGTGACTAAAATCTCCACAGTTTACTCAAAAATCCTCAGGTAGGTAATGAGGAAGGCAGAATTTGAACCCAATTTTAACTAGACAGTTCACTCTGTCTCCTTCATAAAGAATCCAAAATCTTCCTTCTCCTGTATAAGCTAAAGGCAGCTGAGATGCAGACTGGTACACCAGACCGGAAGTACAGTCAGCAAACTTCAATGTGAACTCTTACTCAATCAGCAAATATGAAGGACCTATTATATGCCAGCTACGATTCTAGGTGGTGAGGAGCAGTGAACCTAACAGACTCCTGCCCTTGTGGAGCTCCCCACTATGTTGGGTGCCACAAACGGATACATAAAATAAGGTCAAGAACTGCTGGCTGAAAGGAATGGAATGAAATCAGGGAAGCGGATGCAAAGGGACACGGAAGAAAACCAGGCTGGTACTTTCGGTGGCTGGGCCCATGAATTCCACCCAGAATACACAGCATTTGGACTGGCAGCTCAGCGGGCAGATAGGACAACCCCATGTGCATCTGGGGACAGCACTTGATGGGGAGGAACAGCCTCTGAAGGGCCAGAGCGCTGCATGGGACACATCTGCACCTCAGGGGAAGGCTCGGTCACAGAAGCGGGTGAGCAGGCTCTTGTGGAAGAGTACAGAATGACTCAGAAGTCAGCAGCCACTGAGACCCAGTAAGGTCACTGCACCTCCTTCTAAGTCTGATGAGAGTTCAGGGTTTTCAGCAAGGGAAACTCACATGTGAGAATAACTTCAGAAACACTCTTCCACGTTTTAACTGGAAAAAAACATGCTGAAATCTCTATCTCTAGGACTCCACTTTCATGGGAAAGAAAAAAACTGTGTCACAATAGCCTCAATTGGAGGGAGAGTGCACATGGCCATCTCCTGCGCTACCAGGTGGCATCTCCTGAGCTACCAGGTGGCATCTTCTGAGATACCAGGGGGTCTCCTGAGCTACCAGGTGGCATCTCCTGAGCTCACAGGTGGCGTCTTCTGAGCTACCAGGTGGCATCTTCTGAGCTCCCAGGGGGTCTCCTGAGCTACCAGGTGGCATCCCCTGAACTCCCAGGTGGCATCTCCTGAGCCACCAAATGGCGTCTCCTGAGCCATGCAGATACCTGCTACTCACTGCCACCAAATGGTTTTTCATCTCCTCTCCCTGGTAACGAAGCAGCCTGGGCAGCAGACCACTGCCATGCCGAGAACACACAGGCTCTTAGCTGAAGGCGGCTGAGCACAGCAAGAAAAGGATCCACATGAGCACTGGGGAAAGGGGCAGAGCCAGGAAGCCAACGATGTTTAAACTTCCACTGGAGCCAAGACAATGCTAACTATATCCTTCCACTCACCATCAGGTAACAAGGCTGGTGCCTGGACCCCTGAAACAGGGTACAAGGCTGGTATCGCTTTGCCCAGCTGCACGGGATGACACCATTCATCCCTGGCATGATCTTGCAAGGTCCCATCCTCCTTCCTTCCAGTTCCTTTCAAAGCCTATGTCAGACCAAGATGACACCGCCCGCCCTAGAAGTGACACAGTCTGGATTCTGTCTGGCATGAGAGATGGCACAGAATAGTTAAGACAATGGGAAGCCAAAAAGAATGGCCAGGGATCCTCCAGCCCACCTGAGACCTCCGGCCAGCCTAGACCTCCTCTGGCCCACATGAGACCTCTGGCCACCTAAGACCACCTCAGGCACGCCTGAGACCTCTGGTCCTCCTGAGATCTCTGGCCCTCCTGAGACTTCTGGCCACCTGAGACCTCCTCAGGCCCGCATAAGACCTCCTCCTGCCCACCACAGGTGCAGCCTATCTAGCATCAGGCCCACCACATCAGACCTCCTTTGGGCGGCAACAAGCGTAGACTATCCAGCAGCTAGGTCTGCCATGTGAGTCAGACCTTCAGCCAGACACAAGCGTAGCCTATCCAGTACCAGGCCTGCCACGTGAGTAAGACCTCCAGGTGGATGCAAGCTTCCCCTATCCAGCAGCAAGGCCTGCCAGGTGAGTGAGACCTCCTTCCCCTGGCCTACAAGCAGCTCAGCCTGGACTGACACATAGCCCTGGACCAAAGGTCACTGCTATACAGAATGATACAGACAAGGAACAAAATGCAGTCTCAGGTCCCGAGCCCACCTGTAACAGATACAGGAGATACTACCTTACAAGAAAATGGGAATCATGTAGAAGAAATCTCTGAATCGATAGCTTCTGAGGTAGACAGACAAGTGCAGAAACATATAGAGCAACTCAGATCAGACATAACATGTGCAGTAAAAAAAAGACATGCATGAATTAATAGACTCTAAAGTGGAAAAACGGCTGCAGAAATATATAGAGGAAACCAGGGCAGAAATAACCACTGAAGTTAAAAAAAGACCTCCCTAAATCAGTAGCATCTAAAGTAGGGGAACAACTACAGAAAGGTAGAGAAGAGAACACAGCAGAAATAATCTCTAAACTACAGAGACAAAGGATAACTATAATGAGAGACTTCAGTACTACTAAAGAAGACATTGATAAAAAATTAGAAGAGAATAGAAAAACGATGGATTCCCTGATTGAGCAATACAAGGAAAGAAATATATCGCATGAAACAGTTTGAAAGAGATATACAAGAAAATAAAATCTCAGTCATAAGCTGGCAAAACTGTATGAACCAAAGTGAAGATAGAATCTCAGATCTTGAAGACACAGTCACAGCTCATGAAAAGGTAAGAAAGGATCTCCTAAAAACAACCAGGATGCAGGAAAAAATAATTCAACATCTGCAAGATGATTGGAAAATTAACAACGTGAGATTAATAGAAATCAAGAAAGAAGGAATCGACACAAATGATATAAAAAGAATATGGGCAGACGTAATAGCAGAAAACTTCCCAAATTTGAGAAAACAATCAGACATTCACTAACTGAAGCATATAGAACTCCAAATAACATCAACACGACTAAAAACACACCCAGTTAAGATCCCAGAAATTCAGCAAAAGAATAATATACTAAAAGCTGCTAGAGAAAAGAAACAGATCACATTTAAAGGAAAGCCCATCTGAATAACAGCAGATTTCTCTTCACAAACCATGAAGTCAAAAAGAACATGGAGCAGAGTGCTTCAAGTCGTCCATGAAAACAAATTTTACCCAGACTGCTATACCCAGAAAAATTCTCCTTCAAATATGAGGGAGAAATGAAATACTTCCATGATAAAGAATTTGATGACATCAAAACCAACCCTACAAGGTATACTAAAAAAAAAAAAAAAAAAAAAAAAAAAAAAAAAAAAAAAAAAAAAAAAAAAAAAAAAAAAAAAAAAAAAAAAAAAAAAAAAAAAAAAAAAAAAAAAAAAAAAAAAAAAAAAAAAAAAAAAAAAAAAAAAAAAAAAAAAAAAAAAAAAAAAAAAAAAATTAGAAAGAGACCAAAGTGACCCAAACTCAACAAAGGAGAACAGAAAGAACCCACCAAATAGGGCAACCAATTAAACACAGGAGAAAAAGAGGCAAACAGTAGTAAGTAAAACTCATGTCAAACATAAGTCAATACATTTCACTTGTAAACATCAATGTAAATGGACTCAATTATCCAAAAGATACAGACCGGCAGAGTGGACAATGAAGCAAAATCGAACCATATGCTGCATACAAGAAACACACCTAACTCACAAAGCAACTCATATGCTAAAAGTTAAAGGGTGGAAAACAATACTACATGCTCCAGTACCTCAGAAAAAGCAGGGGTAGCAGTATTGTTTACAGACACTCTAAACTTCAAACCAAGTTTGGTCAAATGAAATAAAGAAGGCCACTATATACTGGTTAGGGGAAAAATTCAAGACGAAGAGGTAACACTCATAAATACGTATGCACCCAACCTGGGAGCACCAAGTTATAAAAGACAAATCTTAAAGGACATGAAAAATCTCATATCAGTACCACAATCTTAACAGCAGACCTTAATACACCTTTGTCCCAAAAAATAGGTCAATCAGACAAAAAATTAACAAAGAAGTAGCAGACCTGAACCAGAACCTGGAACTACTGGACTTAATGGACATACACAGAGTGTTCCACTCAAACACTTCAGAATACACATTTTTTTCAGCTGCACATGGGACATTTTCTAAAATAGACCACATATTAATCCATAGGTCATGCCTAAGTATATGCAAGAAAACAGAAATTCTCCCATGTGTAATATCTGACCACAGTGCAATGAAATTGGAAATAAATGACAAAAGAAATCACAAGAATCCCAGAAATACATGGAAACTAAACAACACCCCTCTCAGCAACCGGTGGGTAACAGATAAAATTAAACAAGAAATTAAACAATATCTACAATTTAATGAAAATTCAAACACAACTTACCAGAATTTATGGGATGCAATGAAAGCAGTTCTTAGAGGGAAATGTATAACTCTGAGCTCACATATTAAGAAGACAGAACGGGAACAAATAAATACTCTGATGCAGCACCTAAACCAACCAAAAAAAGGACGAGCAAAGGAAATCAAAAGCCCAAAGACGGGAGGAACTTATAATGATTAGAGCAGAAATCAATTCAATTGAGACAAACAGAACAATACAAAGAATTAATGAATCAAAAAGCTGGTGCTTTGAAAGATTAAATAAAATTGGTAAGTCCCTAGCTAACCTCATCAAAAAGAGGAAAGAAAGGACTCAAATTCAAGCAATAAGGAATGAAAAGGGTGAAACTACGACAGACTCAACAGAGATTCAGAGGATAAGTAGCTACTCTGAGAATCTTTAGTCTCATGGACAGATACCTAGAAAATTACCAAAACTGAATCAAGAAGATATAAGAACTCTCAACTACCCAGTAACAGCCAATGAAATACAAAATGTAATAAAAAGCCTACTGACAAAGAAAAGTCCAGGACCTGATGGATTCACCACTGAATTCTACAAGAAATTTATAGACGACATAAGCCCAATACTTCTAAAACTCTTCAGTGAAATTGAAAAGGAAGCAATCCTCCCAAAATCTTTGCTAGAAGCAAGTATTGCACTGATACCAAAGCCAGAGAGAGACACAACTGAAAAAGAGAACTACAGGCCAATTTCTCTCATGAACATAGATGCAAAAATTCTCAATAAAATCCTCGCCACTAGAATACAACAAACCATCAAGAAGATTATACACCATGACCAGGTAGGGTTCATCCCAGGAATGCAAGGATGGTTCAATATATGTAAATCTATAAATGTGATATACTATATCAAAAGAGTCAAAGCCAAAAATCACATGATTGTCTCAATTGGTGCAGAAAAGGCTTTTGACAAAGTCCAACACTTATTCATGTTCAAAGTCCTACAGAAACTTGGAATAGAGGGAATCTACCTCAATCTGATGAAAGCTATCTATGACAATCCAACAGTTAACATAATTCTAAATGGGGAAAAACTGAAGCCTTTTACTCTCAAATCTGGTAGAAGACAAGGATGTTCTCTATCACCAGTCTTATTCAATATAGTTCTGGAATCATTAGCTACAGCCATTAGACAAGAGAGAGAAATAAAAGGAATAAAAATAGGTAAAGAAGAAGTTAAATTATCATTATTCACAAATGACATCATAATTTATTTGGAAGACCCCAAAACTCCACCAACAAGCTACTGGAATTAATACACAAATTCAGTAGCACAGCAGGTTATAAACTCAATACACAAAAGTCAATGGCATTCCTTTATACAGATAACAAGCACACTGAGAGAGAAATTAGAGAAACAATACCTTATACAATAGCATTGAAGAATATCAAATATTTAGGAATTAACCTAACCAAAGAAGTAAAAGAGCTTTTCGATGAAAACTACAGTCCTCTGAAAAAAGAGATCCTAGAGGATTTCAGAAAATGGAAAGATATTCCCTGCTCCTGGATAGGAAGAATCAACATTGTGAAGATGGCCATACCCCCTAAACTGCTATAAAGATTTAATGCAATTCCTATCAAAATACCATCAACATACCTCACAGAACTGGAGAAGTCATTCCTAAAATTTATTTGGAACCAAAAAAGACCCAGAATTTCAAAGACAATCCTGGGCAACAAAGGTAAGGCAGGAGACATTACAATTCCTGACCTAAAATTATAGTACAAAGCTACTGTGATAAAATCAGCATGGTACTGGCAAAAAAAAAAAAAAAAGACCTGAGGATCAGTGGAATAGATTAGAAGATGCAGAAGTAAGTCCAAACACACTCAGCCACCTTATTTTTGACAAAGGCGCCAAACATGTTTACTGAAAGAAAGATAGCCTCTAGCCTCTTGACCCAGGCCTATCACCATGTACTAAACTAAAATAAAAATGGATTAAAGATCTAAATATTAAAAGAGAAACCCTAAACCTCCTAGAGGAGAAAGTCAGAGGAAATCTTAAAGACATCGAGGTAGCCAAAGAGTTCATGGACAAGAATCAAAATACACGTTTTTTTTTTTGTTTGTTTGTTTGTTTATTATTTTTAAGAGTAAAAATAGCAGAAAAAAATAGTGGCAAGGGTACAGATAGTACAGAATTTCAAAACAAGAAAAATTTAACAATGGTTGCATGACATATTTTCATCATCAAATCAGTATAGATCAACAGACATAGGTATGTAAGACTGACCAAACAATTGAACACTATTACTTTCAATAAAAAAATATGGAACACTTCACGAATTTGCGTGTCATCCTTACGCAGGGGCCATGCTATTCTTCTCTGTATCGTTCCAATTTTAGTATATGTGCTACCAAAGCGAGCACAAAATGCACATTTAACACTCAAAAGAATCAATAAATAGGACCTCCTCTGGCTGAGAAGTATTTTCATGTCAAAAGAAATTATTCCCAAACCTGGTAGAAGATAAGGATGTTCTCTCTCACCAGTCTTATTCAATATAGTTCTGGAATCATTAGCTACAGCCATTAGACAAGAAAGAGAAATAAAAGGAATAAAAATAGGTAAAGAAGAAGTTAAAATCCTCTCCACTAGAATACAACAAATCATCAAGAAGATTGAGTGAAAAGACAACACACAAATTTTGAAAAGATTTTAATTAGTAAGTATTCAGACAAAGGTCTTCTATCTAGAATTTATAAAGAACTAAAAACCATTAGGGTCCCAAAATTCAAAGATCCAATCCAGAAATGGACATCTGAGATGAACACACACTTCTCAAGGAAAGAAATTCAACAAACCTATAAATACATGAAGAAATCTTCACACCACTAGCCCATTTGTGAAATGCAAATCAAAACAACACTTAGACACCATCTCACCCCAGAAAGAATGGTTACTATAAAGATATCAACCAACAACAAATGTTGGAGAGTCTGTGGGGAAAAAGGAACCCTTCTCCACTGCTGGTGGGAATGCAGATTGGTGCAACCACTATAGAAAGCAGTGTGGAGGATCCTTAAAAAACTACAGCTGGAAATCCCATTCAATTCAGCTATCCCCCCTACTGGGAATTTTTCCAGAAAAACTGAAAACATCATATCATAGTGACATCTGTGCACCTATGTTCATAGCAGCACAATTTGTGATGGCCAAATCCTGGAAACAATCAAAATGCCCATTATCTAAAGAATGGTTGAAAAAGATGTGGTATTTTCATAAAATGGAATATTATTCAGCTATAAATAATGATAACCTAGAAGACTTCATATATAAGTGGATGTATCTTGAACATATACTCATAAGTGAAATAAACCAGATCTATATATACAAATATCATATAGTCTCCCTAGTGTAAGGACTCAAAAGAAGAAATAAATAAATTCTGGGCGGCACCAGGAATCAACATCAGGACCTTGGGCTCTCTGCACTCTCCACCCCTATAATTTTTTTTTTTTTAGAAGAGTGACTTAAATACAAAATGCATTTGGAAGAGTTTTAAAAAATTAACGTTTATTGAAAGTGCTAATGTTTAATTGTTTGATCACTCTTACATACCTATGTCTGTTGATCTATACTGATTTGATGATGAAAGTATGTAATGCAGCCACTGTTAAATTTTTCTTGTTTTTAAATTCTGTACTATATATATACTCTTACTTGTTACTGTTTTTTCTCACTTAGTTTCTGCTATTTTTACTCTTTAAAATAAAAAAATACATAAAAAATTAAAAAATAAAATAAAGATACAATGCTGGGGAAAAAAGGCTTGGTGAATATCAGCCTTGAAAACAGTTAATATTCTGATACGCATTTAATTTCAAATATATATTTTCCCATGATAGAGATTCTGATAATATGAAATAGATAGAAGCTGTAAGTATCAAAAAAGAAAGAAAGAAAGAAAGAAAGAAAGGCCAGAGCCCAATGTGAAAGCATTACAGAACAGTGAGCTGCATCCAGCACAATCCCCCTGTGATCAGCCACAGAGGTACACAAAGGAAAGAGTGCCTTGCTCAGTTACCCTGCCATGACTCTCCTTGGTCCCCTCTGCTTGGCTCCTTCTCTGCTATTGGCAGAGAGCTAAATCACTCAGAGTGTCATCTTTGTAGGTCAAAACCAGTCCAGCATGGGCAGTGTTACAATTTAACATACGCCACAGTAGCATATCTCATTGCATTCCTAAGATACGGCTTAAGGGATTAAGGAGCAATTTTTAAACCTTCAAATATTTGAAGAATTGTCATCCACCAGAGCTCCTGATACCTTAGCAGCATGAGCTTATCACCCTAGCACAGAGATGTGAGCACACAATTTTCACTTATTGACACTGGTGCACGCACGAAGCACATCAATCACTGAGAGCAAGGATCAAGGAAGAGGCCCCACTGGTCAGAAGTTTCAAAAATTCAAAGGATGGAAGAAAAAGACTTTGGTTAGCAGAAACTAAAATAATAGGCATTTGTACCATTTCTTACTATTGACATTAATTTGTGTATATAAGTTAATAAATAATCCGATCAAGTGAGTCCACAGGAACATTTTTCAATTTATTGATTTTGGCTACTAATGGCTTTCTAAAAATGTATTTAGTACAGGGTCTATAGGGTCTCACCACACAGATCAGACTTGTGGTGAGCCGTCCAGTTTTCAGCCTCCCAAGAGCTGGGATAACAGGCACACACCATCATAGTCTCAGTCACCCTCTCAGCATGCCCCTGGGGTGGGCCAGCACAGCAGGCTCCAGGGATCGAACCCCCGGCCCTTTCATCTGCCCAACCAGGAGCTTTAATCCCCTGAGCTACCTGGGCTGCCCTGGTTACTAAAGGTTTTGACCTAACAGTTTTCATTATTCCCTGACCTGAAATCTCTGATAGAAGATATTTATGAAACAATTTTAGGTACATTCAACTCCTAATGGTTGCAGTTTCTCAGTATTTTGTGCATATATGGTTATATATTTTCTAGGTATATAGAAATAATGAAAAAGTAAATGTATTTTTCCTAGGAATAGTTGCTTAATAATGATTTATGTTTCTACTACTAATATAATCTATTGCTTATCAAGCATATTACATAATGGTTTCAAAAATGTCAATTTTTAGATAAGAGTTCTTTGCTAATGTGAAAATCATGTCATTTTTCATCTATGATAATTTATATTCTGGAAGAGAAGCTTATGAATAACTAAAGAGATTAGTCAATTCTTCCCAGTAGCATAGAAATTCCTTCAAGCACTAAATAAAATAAAAAAAAAAAAAAAATCACACAACAAATATATCAGACATCCTTTCAAAGTTAGCTAAGGGCACTTCCTACATAATAGAATTTATCTCGTAGCTGGATAGAAAGTTGTCTGAAGAACAACTTCTTTAAAACTTATCTTAGGGGACCAGTGATATAGCTCAGCAGACTGAGTGCAGGGACAGCGGTTCAGTCCCCGGCACCACATGCCGTGCGAGCCCCACCCCCTAGGTGAAAGAGGCTGTGTGTAATGACACACACCTGTAATCCCAGTGCTGGGGAGGTTGAAAACAAGAGGATCACTATGAGTTCGAGCTGCACAGAGAGACCCTGTACCAAATACAATAAAAAATAAATAAATAGTTATAATCTCTATAATTACAACTTTATTCTTGCCTTAGGTTTTATACATATGTATTTATTCTTATACAACAGATTTTCTTTGAGTGAATTCTCAAAAATGCATTAGCAATAAATTTATATTAAATTATAAAGATGTTACCAAAAGTTATTTCAAAGTAAATTATAAGTTTGATTCTAATAAAATCATGCATTTTAAATTATGTACCTCTTTTACAAAGGAAATAGTTCCCCCTTTTCTTCTCCTTGACATTTTTCCCCTTTTCTAAAACTATGAGTAGGATTGAGAGCCTTTTACCAAGACGGCGTCGAAGGCAAAGAAAGAAGCCCCTCCCCCTCCCAAAGCTGAAGCCAAAGCAAAACCTTTGAAGGCCAAGAAGGCCATGCTGAAAGGCATCCACAGCCACAAAAAGAAGACACAAATGTTACCCACCTCCTGTCATCCCAAGACACTGCAGCTCCAGAGGCAGCCCAAATACCCTCAGAAGAGCGGCCCCAGGAGAAACACGCCTGACCACTGTGCCATCATCAAGTTCCCCCTGACCACAGAGTCAGCCATGAAAAACATCGAGGACAGTAACACCCTCCTGTTCGTTATGGATGTCAAAGCCAATAAGCACCAAATCAAGCAAGCGGTAAAGAAGCTGTATCACATCACTGTTGCCAAGGTCAGTACGCTATACCCTAATCAGGCCTGATGGAGAGAAGAAGGCATATGTCCGACTGGCTCCCGATTAGGATGCACTGGATGCTGCCAACAGAATTGGGATCCTCTACACTGAGTCCAGCTGGCTAATTCTACATATATACTTTTTTTTCCCAGTAAAAAATAAAATATAATAAAACTATGAGGAATGTTTATATAGTAGCATGATCTCAAATTTTAAAATAATCACAATCATATATAAAAAATAATGATTACATACTAAATTAAGTTAAGTGGTCCTAATATAGTATATTCTATTTGTATGGTTACACTATGAATATACAACAGAAATAGCACACTAGATTTTAGTTATAAAGACTGATTCCTGAAGACACCACATACAGCAATTTCTTTCAATGGTTTCCAGTTGGAAGATTCTTTCTGGTTCATTGTAAGTTATAATAAAAGTTACTTCACATGTGATATGGCAAATCTCAATAAGATTTTGTACATTTTAGTCATTTAAGCTTTAAATAAATAAATAGCAGAAAGTTGTTCTGGTGATTTCCGTGGCATTACTACTCAAAGGAGTCCCATTTCCACATGCTGCCTAAACTGCTTCATCTAAGCTTCCAGGGAGTGATTTAAAGGAGATGTTTCAAAATAGAAGCTGACATCATGTTGACATGAATTTCAATTTTAAAATTTTATCCTCATCATTTTAAATAGGTCTTTCCAATTGACTAGTGTATAACACTGTCAAACATTATTTTTAAACATTTCATTCCTAACATCAGGTCTTTGAAACTGTGCTCCGCTGTAAAGACAGGTGTATATGTCGGTGTAGGTGACTTACTGAAACCCAAAGTGTGCTCAAACACCAGCCAGGGTCAGCTGCGCCCTTTGGAACTTACCTGCAGTCTACAGCACAACCACAGAGACCACACAGTCACTCTCTAACAGCCTCCTTCTAACGAACAGTGAGTTCAGGGAACTGCTAAGAGGTCTGGACAAGACTAAGAGATTCAAAGGCCGGTGAGATGGTTCAGTAGTCTAAAGCTCCTGCTTAGGAAAGCTTAGGCAACTGCAGGGACTGCAGTAAGATCCTCAGCACCACATACTGTGCCAGCCTCACCCCCAGGGCAGGCTGAGACAGCTACAATAAAAAAAAATAAGACTAAGAGATTCGAGATCACCTGGAATGGGACTAATTCTCACGCCGAAGTTTAAGCACAAATGTAACTAAAGCAAGAGAGGTTACCTAAGGTTAAACAATCTTTTAATTAAATTTGTGTTCACATCACATATATTTTTCACTGATTTACTATTAAAACACATCTAGTGATTGTTAAGTGGCAGGGTCAGAGACACAAATGGAAAAGATTTCTGCAAAACACTACCATCTTGGTGGAGAAAGATTTTTAAATAGCAAATTCATGTGCTATTCCCACCCCCAGGATGCACTAATATGGCCATTGAGACTGGGCGTGGTGGCGCATGCTTGTAATCCCAGTGCTTGGGAGGCTGAAAACAGGAGGATCACTGTGAGTCTGATCTAGTAGTGAGACCCTATGGACCCTACATCCCCTCCACTAAACACAGATAAATTAATTAATTCATTCATTCATCTAAGTGCAACAGTTTGAGCAATAGTTATCTGTCTGGGACATTCCAGGAAAAATGAAGAAATCATCACTTCTACTTTGAAGAACCAGAAAAAACAAAATACTTTCATTTTAGTTTTAGAAATGTCACTTGAAATGAGTCTCTATAAAAGGTTACTGGGGCAATCTGAAAAGGAAAACAGCCAAGTCACAGCATTTCCTATAGAATCAGAAACAACAAAATATTTAGGAATAAACTTAATCAAACAGGTAAAGACTTATACATGAAAAATTACAAAAGACAGCTAAAAGAAACTCAAGGCAGAAATGCTTTCTACGTGGGGTTATTTCCCAACACATGGAAGCCAAACTTAAGATGCATTGATCCACTGGGTGCTGTGGCACACATTTGTAATCCAGCACTCCTGGGAGGCTGAGGCAGAAGGAATCAATCTGAGCCCAGCCTGGGCAATTTAACAGTGCAATGAGGCTTTGCGGTGTAGCACAATGAGAACAACCTTCATTAAACGCCTAGTACTGCCAATAATTAATTAGTGCATTTCATCCATCCAACCTTCCCAACTCCATAGCCTGGCAACACAAAACACTACTAGAATAACAGTTGTTGATCTTTTTTTTTCTTTTTTTTTTTTTTTTTGGTCTTTTTGAGACAGGGTCTCGCTATGCAGGTCAGGCTGGCCTTAAACTCACTTTTGTAGCCCAGGCTGGTCTTGAACTCGCACTGATCCTCCTGCCTCAGCCTCCCAAGTGCTGGGATTACAGGCGTGCACCACCACACCCATCCTGTTGATTCTTATTTACTTACTTAATTTACTTATTTTGGCACAACAAGGAACTTAACCAGGAGCATCTGTACTGAGCTCCATCTGCAGCCTTTCTATTTTTTTTATTCTGAGAGAGCCTCTTGCTAAGTCCTAGTTGCCCAGGCTGGGCTCCAGCTTGCAATTGTTCTACCATAGCCAAACAGAGTGTTGGAATTACAGGCATCTGCCACCATACTCAGCTATTTACTCTAGTACCAGTGTGACTGAGGTACAGCCTCTATCCTTCATTGCAAGAGTACCACACAGAATATCACTAGTCTAGAGGAAATAACAAAACACAAAGCACACTTCCTACTGAATCCAGGTCACCTCTGCACTGTCATAAATGTAGAAAATCATAACGTAAACCAGCACAAGGTCAAGGACCCTGTGCAACTGGAATACTATTAAAATGTAAATGCTAAGATCTGAAACAAGATAAGGATGTCCGCTATCACCACTCCTATTCAATATAGTTCTGGATATACTAGCCAGAGCAATGATATAAGACAGAGGAATAAAAGAAATATGGATATGAGAGGAAGAAGTTAAATTATTATTATTTGCAGATGGCATAGTACTCTACATAGAAAACTGAAAAACTCCACAAGAAGACTTTTTAGATTTAATAAGCAAATTCAGTAGCATAGTTGGATACAAAGTCAGCACCAAAAACTCAATAGTGTTCCCATATACAAACAACAAACTCACTGAGAGAGAAATTAGGGAAACTGCACTCTTCATAATAGCATGCAAGAAAAAAATTAAAAATCAATATAACAAAGGAAGAAAAGGATCTGTATACTGAGAATTATAGTACTTTGGAAAAGGAAATCAAAGAGGATATCAGAAAATGGAAAAATATCCCTTGCTCATGAGAAGGAAGAACCAACATAGTGAAATAGCCATTCTCCCAAAAGTTTTATGTAGAGTTAATGTAATCCCAAACAAAATACCAATAGCACACCTAACACAACTACAGAAAACATCTGTAAAATTCATCTGGAACCAAAAGAGATCTAGAACAGTAAAGGCAATCCTGGAGCAACAAAAGCAAGACAGGAGGCATCACAATCCCTGACTTGAAATTATACTACAACACTACTGTGATAAAATCATCATGGTACTGGCAAAAGAAAAAAAAAAAAAAAAAACTAGACCTGGGGATCAATGGAACACATTAGAAGTTGCAGACACAACTAAAAGCACATTCAGCCACCTTATCTTTGACAAAGGACAGTCACTGGGAGAACATGTTCACTGGAAGAAAGATAGCCTCTATGATAAATGGTGTTGGGAAAACTGGCTGTCTACATACTGAAGATTAAAACTAGGCTGATGTCTATCACCATGCACTAAAGTCAAAATGGATCAAAGAACTAAATATGCAAACAGAACACTAAATCTATTGGAAGAGAAAGTAAGTAGAAATCTTAAAGACACTGGGGTAGGCATCCTGGGTCGGCATAGCCATGGCGGCTCGTGTCCTTTCCTCCTGTGTCCGTCGCCTGCCCTCAGCCTTCGTGCCGCCGCCCCACGTCCCCACGCTGGCCCTGGCCCGGACTCTCAGCACTGCTTTGTGTTCCGCAGGGACCCAGACAAGGCCCGGGGCGACGCAGTCGGCCTCGTGGCTCGCACAGGTGCCGGTGAGGATCCCACAGTTGTGCCGCCAGTACAGTGACGCGTCTCCTCTGACGCTTGAAGGAATCAAGGATCGGGTTCTGTATGTCTTGAAACTGTATGACAAGATTGACCCAGAAAAGCTCTCGGTAAATTCGCATTTTATGAAAGACCTGGGCTTAGACAGTTTGGACCAAGTGGAGATCATCATGGCCATGGAGGATGAGTTTGGGTTTGAAATTCCTGATATAGATGCAGAAAAGTTAATGTGTCCACAAGAAATTGTAGATTACATTGCAGATAAGAAGGATGTATATGAATAAAGTACCAGGACTCCAGGGACGCTGGTGATGGGAGCAAGCGTGCGCCGTCCTCACGCAGCAGCTCTGCTGGACGTGTATTTAAGTGGTCTCGTTTTGCCCTTTGAAAATAAATCGGTTAAGCCAAAAAAAAAAAAAAAAAAAAAAAAAGACACTGGGGTAGGCAGAAAGTTCATGAACAAAACCCAGACTGAGTGGGAAATACTTTACAGAATAAACAACTAGGATCTCATCTTATTAAAAAGCTTTGGCATACCAAAAATGATCACCAACAAAGTGAAAAGAGAACCCATAGAGTGGGAAAAATTTTAGTCAATTATGCCTCAAATAAAACACTTTTATCTAGAATACATAAAGAAATGAAAAAAAAAAAAAAAACAGACCCATCCCAAATTCAAAGACTCAATTTTAAAAAATGAGCATCTGAGATGAATATACACTTGTCTGATGAATAAATATAAATGGTGAATAAACATGAAAAGATGCTCAATATCACTGGTCATTTGAGAGACACAAATAAAAACAATAATGAGACTCCACCTCATCGCAGATAGAATGGTTACCACCAAGAAATCAACAAATAACAAATGCTGGTGGGGATGTGGGGAAAAGAGAAACCTTTTGCACTTTTCCTGGGAGTGTGAGCTGGTACAACTACTGTGAAAATCAGTGTGGAGTTTCCTCATAAAACTACGATTAGAGATCACACTTGACCCAGCTATTCCCCTTCTGGGTAGCTTCCCACAAGAATTAGAAACATCATTCCACAGCAATACATATGCACCAATATTTACAGAAGCTCAATTTGTCATTGCTAAATTTTTGACAACAATCCAAATGCCCATGAACTGAGGAATGGATAAAAATGATGTGTTTCTTTAAATACAAGGAAGTACTAGTAACCATAAAGAAAGATAAACGTGAGACTTTTATAGGTAAATGGATGAACCTTGCGACCATACTCATAAAATCAATCAGACTTGAAACTGGGTGTGGTGGCACACAACTGTAATCCCAGTACTTGGGAAGCTGAAAAACAGAAAGGATCACTACCAGTCCGATCTGTGTCATGAGACTCTGCAGGCCCTGTCCTAAATACATAAAAAAAGAAATCAGTCAGACTCACATTTGTAAATATTGTACTGTCTCCCTGGTATGAGAAACTGAAACAGTAAATAAATTCTAAAATATATAATAGATATTGTGAAATGAGAAGAAATTGCTCAAAGAGGAACAGGAACTTGGGAGATTCAAAGGGGAAAACACGGTAGGGAAAAGGAAAAAGTTGCAAGTCAGGTATACTATTAGTATCTATATTGATTGAAGAAATTTTTAGGCCCATATCTTGTACCCTGAGCAACTACTTTAAAGATAACATGTAAAGTATTAGCTACTGTTACTCTATTTCATTACAATGTTTTGTTTTACCTTTCTTCCATAAAATAAAAAAGTCAATGCAATTCACAGTACCCCCTGGTTTAATGCAGTCTCCAGCAGAATCCCAGTGGCATATTCAGCAGAGATTAAAAGCGATTCTAAAATTCATATTGAACCTCACGAGCCCTATGGGCCCCAAGCAATCTTGATAACGAAGAATAGGGATGAAGGTTAGCTCAGGGGTGTCACACCTGTTTCACTTGTGCAACATGTGCAAGGCCCTGGGTTTAAGCACTAGAACCAAGAATAGTAAAATTGTTTTAAAACATAGACTAGTGACATTAGGAATCTCACACTTCCTGGTTTCAAACTTGTAACAAGGTTGCCATAAACACCTCCAATGAAGAGAAGAGTCCTCATGTATATGGACCCAGTGCTCTGCAGCGCTGGAGCCTCTCATGGGTCCTACACTGAAGCCAAACCACTCAGATGATAGCACCAAGAATTTGGGTCTGTGACAGGTAAGAGATGACCAGAGCTCCACCCTCCTGCATGGCATCAGCACCATCAAGAAAGGTTGGCAGGAGCGGGGCATGGTGGCTCACACCTGTAATTCCAGCACTCGGGAGGCTGAGGCAGGAGGATTGGTGCGAGTTCGAGACCAGCCTGGGCTACAAAAGTGAGCGCAAGGCCACCTCAACTGCATAGCAAGACCCTGTCTCAAAAAGACAAAAAAAAAAAAAAAAGAAAGGTTGGCAGGAAGTCTAAATGTTCCTTCTGCCTTTTGTCTTCCATGTGAGGACACAGCACCAGGGAACCATCTGCAAAGCAGAGCCCTCACCAGACACTGAATCTGCAGGTGCCTGATCTTGGGCTTCCAGCCTCCAGAACTCTGATAATCATATTTCTATGGATTATAGATTGCCCAGTCTAGGCTATTAAGTTACATCAGCAGGAAAAAGCATTGGCACTGGCCAAATGGTTTCACCAAGTGCTAAAGCTGTTCAATAGGAAAGGATGATCTTTTAACCATGATGCTAGGAAGGTGGAGCTCTAGTAAATATGAGAGTTAGTGATTAGAAGAGACAAACCCAGCACTACATACTGCTAAAGGGAACAATTCACTGGGAAACAAAACAAAAAAATAATGATAAATATGTATGTACCAAACATTGGCTTGCCCTACTTTGCAAAACAAAAGCTACTAGACATAAAAGGACAGAGAGACATCAATAACAATTACAGCAGAGGTCTTGAATAATCTACTCTCTAAAACAGCTTAATCAAGCCGGGCGTGGTGGCGCACGCCTGTAATCCCAGCACTCGGGAGGCTGAGGCAGGAGGATCGATGTGAGTTCGAGACCAGCCTGGGCTACAAAAGTGAGCTTAAGGCCAGCCTGAACTGCATAGTGAGACCCTGTCTCAAAAAAAAAGCAAAATAAATAAATAAATAAATAAATAAATAAATATAAAAATAAAAATAAAAAAATAAAACAGCTTAATCAAACAAAAATATCAACAAAGAAATACCAGGGTGAAACTATACCACCACACCAATGAATCTGACAGATATCTATAGTATTTCATCCAACAACAAAAGAATACACATTTTTCTCAGCAACACATAGAACTTTTTCCAGAATAGACAACATACTAGCCCATAATGCATGCTTAGATAAATATAAAAGAAGAGAAAGAATGCCTTTTTTACTACTGGATTGTCACAGAATGAAACAAAATCAGCAGCAAAAGAACCCAAGATACTATATAAACACATGGAGATTAAATAATACACTAATGAATAACCAGTGGAACAGAAAAGATATTGGGAAAGAAGTGAAAAAGTTCAGGGCAGGCCCACCCTGGGCGCATCGGATCCTCACTCCAGTCAGCTGCAGGCCCAGTGGGTGAGTAGAACTGCCCAGGGCCTGTAAGGTCCTCAATCCAGCCAGGCCTAGTATGTGAGTGGGATCTCCCCCTCTCCCCAGAGCTCTAGATGTCATTCTAACAGGCACTCAGGCAGGGCCTGTGTGAGTAGGACCTCCCAAGTCCCACTGAGTCCTCATTCCAGCCAGCACCCAGGCCCAGCAGGTGTGTGGAACTTCCTCCATAAGACAGGCTTGGTGTGGAACCCTATGAAGAACTCCATGCAGAGAGGCTAGAGACAAGACCTACCCAGCTAATCCAGAGCAGAACATCTTGCAAGAGTGGCACAGAAGTTTCATTTCCAAGGGCTACAGGAGGAGGAAGAAGTGGAACACAGCAGCCAGACCCAAGCCGCACCCAAATGGATGAGTTTCAACTTAGTAGATCTGGACCTCGTGCTAAGCTCTACATCAAAGGTCAGAAGACAGTGCTATACAAAAAGATAGGGCTGGCCTAATAGCTCAGCAGATTAAAGTGCCTGCAAGCAGGTACAGGGGCAGCAGTTTCAATCTCCAGTGCTGCTGAGGTAGCCCTGCCCTCAGGGCACACTGAGACTAGGCGTGGTGAC
>PVJA010000742.1:47510-152086 GCA_004027025.1 Myocastor coypus
CACACAAACACACACACACACACACACACACACACACACACACACACACTAAAGAGGCAAAATGCATTCTCAGGCCTAAGCCCACTTTTTGACTTAGAAATAAATTTCCTGCAAGATTAGAATTCAGTGTAGATTCTGCCAAAGTCCTTATCAATTTGAATGTGGGGAAATTAGAGATATCATGAACTAAAAAAAGTATTCTATACAATAGATCTTAGTTTTGGAATACATCTATAAAATAAATGTGTGTACAATGTTCCCAAAGTATGTACTTATTTTAAAGAAAAAGTCATTTAAATCACATTCTCATTGTTAAATGATTAATTCTCTTCTAGTTCTGGAGAAGTATATAAGAAAACTAGGAAATCTTATTGGTAGACATCACTTTTTGTGTTCTAGATATTTCTTTAAAATACATATTTAATTGATACATCTTCATTTGGCCTCTGATTTGCTTCATAATTTTTAATTTTCTTTTCTTTTTTGTGCTAATGTTTAGGTTTGGATTTTGGTTATATGTTTTTAAGATGAAAATACACGCTCTTATATTTATCATTCTTTTGTTGTCAGCACTGCTGTGGTCTGAAATTTTACACTTCCTATTATTTGTTAAATCTGAAAATCCTCTGAGTTTGTTTCATACCACTGTTCCTGATCCTTCATCTTGTTTTGTGATTCAATGAGATTTTTTGATGTGTGTTTTTGTGGCATGCATGATAATCATTACTGCTCTCTATGTTGTCAATTGCATGAAAGTTATGATGAATGTAATACATTTTTAATTTATATAAAAAGTAAAAAAAATAAAATTTTTAAAAATGAAAAAAAACAAGAAAATAGTCTTTAAAAAAGGAAATGAAAACGTTCATAGCACTGAATTAAAATGGAAGCACAACATAACTAAGACCTATGGGACACCAGGAAAACAGTTCTAAGAGTTTATAGCTGTGATTATACACATTAAAAGACTAGCATAATCCCAAATAAATACAAAAATAATGCATCTCAAGGTCCTGCAAAGATTAGAACCATCCAAATCCAAAAGAAGTAGATTATAGGTTAAACAACGAAGTGATTGGAAGCAGAAAAGAGAGGAAACATAACAGGAGCACAACCATGCACTTAGGTACACAGGATGAATCAGATATTGGTCATAAGAACCTTCAAAAGGTTTTTTATATTGATGGTAGCAACGTGCAACACTAGAACTATGCTTGGAATGCCTCTCATTCTGGTCTTTTAGATGTGTACTGCATCTAATGTAAACTCAGTTACTGCTACACTCTCTCAAGTAAATGGTTGGTTAACAAAAAACCAAAAAAGGATATTAACTGAGAGTAAGAGACTAGGCAAAATGCCATAGGCTTGACAGGCTACAATTTTGTACATTCTTGGATTTCTAAATGTCTGCATGAAAATGTGTAACTGCTTTTATCACATTCTATAGAGATTTATTAGAATATCAATGATTGGTGGAAAATACCAATTTCAAGCTAAGTCTAAAATGTTTGCTATTCAGAAAGACAGTGATGTTAAGCTCAATTACGTATGTCTGCTGGTAGGTTGAAAATGTAAGTTAACAGAACAAAAACTGGAGAAAAAGAAGGGCTACAAGGATAGCCATCACTTTGGCCCTAGCCCTTCAAGGTCAGTGAGGACTCAGGACATAAGAGAACCTATGCTGTAACATCCTATTACTCAGTGGTGTCCCAAATTTTCTGGTCAAGGAAATTATGGGACCTCAGAGGAAAGGGATAAATGAAGTATAGTGTATCTAAGGGGAGTCACCTAGAGAAAAACATTTTCTCAGGCTTTCACAGAAAGCAAACTGGTCCAGCAATGGCTGTGACTCGTCCCCCGAAGGCTGACACTGACAACAGTTCTACAAAGCACTGTACATGGTTCCAAAGTTAATCCTGAGGGGATTTGACCTTGGAAGATACAAAAGATGAATGTTTTGTTATACAGGTCTTGCTTTAACTTGCCCTTGATCACCCAATGGAAAGCTTAATTATGAGGCATAAAATGCAGAGCTAGATTAGTATGATGAGCTGTGAGAGGCTTAAATCAACAGTCTCCAATATTGCCAGTTTCATCAGTAACCCAATGCAATTATGAAACACTGGACTATGTATACAACTACTTCCTCTCAGTTCAAAGAGAAGAATTTTTTTTCTTTTTTTCCTTCCTTACCAATATCAATTAGAAAATTTATCATGTCTACACCCTGTACTCTGTATAACTACTATGAGGACAACAATATGCAATGTGTCAGTTATTGCAAATGTACTACTAACATGTTTTGAAACTGTCATATTGTTTATTAAAAGTAATTTAAAAATAAACAAAAAAGAAGTAGAAGGAAAAAAATTAAAATGGTCACAGTAGAAACTCATGAAACTGGGACTAAAACAACACAAAAATATTAACAAATCAAAAGGTTGGTACTTTGAAAAAATAAACCACATAAATACCTAGGCAAACTCAGCAAAAGAAAAAAGACAAGACTCACCACATATGGTTGTGCACACCTGTAATCCCAGCACTTGAGAGGGCAAAGCAGGAGAATCTTTGCAAGTTCAAGACCAGCCTGGGCTACACAGAAACTGAGTTCAAGACTAGACCACACAATAAGGCAAGACCTTGTCTCAATTAGAAATGAGAAATTTGTAAGTTTTAAGTCCAGGGACTCAAGGTGAACAAGGCTCAGGCTTAGGGTTATTTGTTGCCAGAAGGGTGAAGGTTAGTCCTCTCCAGACAAGAGGCTGAAGCAGCCGTGAGAGCTGACAAGTGAGAGAACTGCTCAGGAGCTGTGGGGCTGGCAGGAAGGTGCACGTGCCGTTCACCCAAAGCACGTGACTGGACGCGTGACTGCTTCACCTTCTTACGCATGCACCTCAGTTTTCCCTTCTGTAAGGTGAAGACAAGGACAGACAGCAGTCTCTGCCTCCCTCATTTGCTAAAACCAAATGAAGTGATATTTGTAGGATGATTAGAATAAAACTCACCACAAAGTTAATCCAAGTAAGCATCTGAAAACCAAGTAAATGACAGGGGGACAAGGGAAAGGATTACGGAAGAGGCAAGAAAGGACAGGAAGGCTGGCATATACACGCCTGCAGCATATGGGAACAGACACAGGAGCTGAGCCGATGCGCAGCGGTCCTCACTCCAGCGGGACTGGGGATGCGGGCATCCTTGCCGGGTTAACTCCCAGTGAAGTGGGCAAAGCTGTTCTGATGTTTCTGAAGAATCCCAAGCCAGCAGGCTGTCAGGACAAGCATCAGCCCGCGGGGTTAAAAGTGAGTCTGCATGCAGCAGCACAGATGCCAGGAAGAGCCCAAGGGTGCGCTCAGCAGACTCCTCACCAGGGCAGAGCACAGGACATGGTCTCTCTGTGCCTTCGGGGGAACCACAGAGAAAGCATAATGTCCAAGGGAACGATTTTAAAGCATGTCATTTTTCCTTTTATGAGATAAATGCACTTGGAATCTTTTATCATGCTAAAGGAACTTTTCTCATTTTGAACAAAGATTTCTTTTTTGAACAATGATTATCTGAACAAAGATAATTCCAACAGGCTAAACTTTTAGCAATTTCTTAATCTAGAAGGCTTCTTTTAAAAATTGCATTTTGCTAAAGAAATGAAAAAAAAAATCACATCGCTATCTCTACAGAAAAAGCTTTTCAGAACAAATTCATCATTATAGGATGTGAACACTCAGTTCCACATAAATGCATGATTCTCTGTATCTCCTCAATTCTAATGGCTGCAGAGTAATGCTAGGCAAAGAGAAGGTGCCTTTTATCCTAGAAAACTAGGTCAGCTGAGGGGGGATATCATTCAGGGGAACAGCCTGCCTGGCAAGTATGTGGTCCTGAGTTCAACTCCCAGTTTAAAAGAAAAGAAAAAGAAATGAGGTAACCCAAGGTTACAGGAGGAAGCTCAGAAACAGAGCTTCTGATGAGATATATACCTTGCCAACTTAGGCAGCAGCCACCAGAAGGTGGCAGGGGCCTGGGGTGCAGAAATGGGCGGGTCTCCTGAGCTCACATCAGGTGCCAGGAGGAACTGCTCCTACTGGATGTGTGACCCAAGTACTGATGGCACAGGGACACAGAAACATCTTGTGCTCATCCCTCTATGTACACAATAAGCAAGAGAAGCCCAGGAATATTCTCAATGTAAGTTTTATGTGACAAGGGACCCTCTCTCCCTAAGGAAATGGAGACCCCTCTGCCCTACACACAAGAAAAACAGGTGAGCTTGTGCTTTTTTTTTTTGAGACAAGGTCTGGCTGTGTTGTTCAGGCTGCCCAGAAATTCTCTAAGTAGTCCCTGCTGGCGTCCAGCTTGCAGCGACCCTCCTGCCTCAGCTTCCCAAGTGCTGGGACTATAGACGTGGGCCATCACGCATGCTCCCCTGGGCGCTTTGCACAGGCTTGAAGAACTGGATGCTACAGGGAAGCAGCACTGGAGGGACGCCACCAGCCCGCAGCGATGCCTCTGTGTCCCTGTGTCCACAGGAAGACAGCGACTCGCCAGGACAGCATGTGTCCCTGCGTCTGCAGCTTCTCAGATTCCTTCAGCTGGGAGCATTTAGGGCAGCAGCTCATCCTGAACCCCATCAATGGAACAGCTCTCTACTAGTTCAAAATACACAATGATTTGCTTCCATTTTACACATTAAAAACTCACTCATTCTGATAATTTTCAGTAATAAGGTCATTCATTCCTCTTTTATGAGAGCTACATAACATTTGGAGAATTAAGCTCAACATCTAAAAATGTCTCAGTGTAAATTAGGTAAATCAGGCTATTTGCTCTGTTTACAAGTTCTGCTTTCAGATGGTTTAGACAACTGCACTGTCATTTCTGCTGGTCTAGGGAAAGGAGCAGATGATAATTTGTTTTGTCTGTTTCCAATTGTTTGTAGTTCTCTTCTTAACTTCTGACTCATTTCTTTCTTTCTCTTCTTCTTCCAATTTTACATGCATAGATCTGCTAATATGAATAACTGGTTGAAACACAACCGTACACATTACAACAAATCCTGTGAAATTCCTATCCCTTTGTTAAGTAAAATCCTGTGTCACTGCTGATTTTTTTTTTTTTTCTGTTTTGATTCTAATTTGTACTGTCTTCTAAAAAATTTAAAAAATAAAACCAAATTCTCTTGCTTTCTATGAAGCCAGACTCTCCGCTTTCATCAGATAATCAGTTCTTCTCTTTGGCCTTTTTGAGACAGAGTTGCACTATGTAGTTCAAGCTATCTATCTTATTCTCTAATTTGTTAGGGTCTCAAGGACGAGTCCAAGATGTCAGTATTGTAGGCCAAAGGGCAACCTTGAGCCCTAATACACAGATGGATTCGAGGGATAAAGGAACAGGGACACTGGTGAAAGCTACTGATTACTAGGTAAACATCAGAGAAGCCAATAAAGTCTAGGTGGGGAATAAAAGTAAGTGAAACAGCTGAAGATTGTGCTCAACTAAGAGTGAGCAAGCCAGAAGAATTGGAAATTGTGACCAGGAAACTGCATACTGGATTTTAAGAAGTGAGGAGATTTTTGGTTAATCTCACAGGACAAGCTCATGTGTGTGTTAATCTACCCGTGAGCTCCGTAAGTACAGCAGCACGTCCTGGGTGCTTTGTTCACCTGCTTATAGTCAATAAGCAGAGAATCTATATCTAAACCCTTAAGTTCAGAATCACTCTTTGCATTTTTAAGCACTCTGCAGCAAAAATTCAGTGCCCTTTTTGGGCCAACCCCACGTCCAGCTCCACTGTTAGGCCTGGGCACACCTACCAATTCCACCACTGTAATGTTTGAACAGCACATACTGCTTCTATACTGTGACATCCTTTAGATCCTTGGTGGCCTTTCAGATATGCATAGCCTTGGTGGCCTGGAGTGATTTCTTGGCTCACACTACCACAGCAACTGGGTTGGACACAGTGACAAGTGACATCCCCAAAAGAGGGAGGATCACTTACAAACATGCTGGGAAGTTGGCCAGCAGAGACCTCAAGTAGCAGAGAAAACAATGGTCAGCAGCACCACCCTCTGTGGGGAAAAGCCACGTGGGCCTCTGAGTAGGCTGGGCCTGAAAGTGCTGGCATAGAGTCGAACAAACCTTTGCCTCCCCTGGACACCTACTTCCACGACAGAACTCATAATCTGTTTGCTTTTACCAGCTACCACACGTGACACTTGGGCACCTGCCGTGTCCCAGGGTATCTGGGCAGAGGGGTCTCTGCACAAGTTGGCACCTCGTAAGCCCACCAAGCCAGTAGGAAAGAGAAGTGAGTCAAGATACACAGAAGGGCAAAAGCGCACACGGAAAGCACTTAGAGCGAATACAGCTCTGAGGGAGACAACACACAGCATCAGACTCCACCCTGCGGGAAAGTTGGGACAGGACTCCACGTTCAGACAACAGAAAGTAGCTATGGAAACATAAGAGGCCACAGCTGTGACTCACTATCCCTCCCCTATCTCTGGCAGATTCTAACACCTGGTGTCCTAGAAAGAGACCACCCACCCAAACATCGCCACGGGAGGGTTTTCTTTGGACTTTTTTTCTTTTACTTTGTTTTGTTTGTTATTCTTCCTTTCATTCTTTTTGATCTTTATTCTTTTATTTCATATTTTTCTTGTTTGCATGTGTATGCTGTTTTTGCTTGACTCTATTACTTTTTATTCCTTAGTTGGATTTTTATCGGATTTTTCTCTCATCTTCCTTCTTTCTAAAATTTTATCTCTTTAGCTATAACCCCAGCACTTGGGAGACCACAGTAGGAGGACTGCCACAAGTTCAAGGCCAGCCTGGGCTACATAGTGAGTTCATGGTCAGCCTACACTACCTAGCAAGACCCTGTCCAAAAAGAGAATAACATCTTTTTCCATTTTTTACGTTCTGTATCCCTCCATTTCATATCATCACCATTAACTTTGATTAATTTTTAGCTATTTAGCTTACTTTATGCAATTATTGCTGGTTTGTTTTCTATTGTCAAATGATGGTATAATTGTTGTCTTTACTAAATTATTACTATAAGTCGAAACCTGGTTTGCTTTTGAGTATAAATTATTGTTATGGATCTCTTTTCTACTCTTAAGGATGGCATCAGCTTTCTCTTTAAATGGTTTCTACTGAATGTCAGTACCTTGTTTGTCTTTGGCTTGTCAACATTACTCAGTTGCATTCTTCCTCTCTGAGCGGTACTGGGCATCAGGCCCTCAAAGGAAGGCTGGACACTGAAGAGACCCCAAATAAAAGTGGAAGAGATATCCATCCCCACGGAGGCAGGAGTCCACACATAGAGACACAAACACTATGAAAAAACACGCAACGCAATTCCTCCAAATTTCCACTGAATCTAAAGACATCAAAGTGAATGAGCTTCCAGACAAATAATTCATAAGACTTATTTATAAAATAATTAATGACTTCAAGATGATAAAAACAAGCTGAAATAATTTAAGGAACATAATACAAGATATGAAGAAGGAATTCAACAAAAAGAGATTCCAAAGAGGAACAAAACAAAAATCTTGGACATAAAAAACACACTAAATCAAATAAACTTAATCGAAAGCCTCACTAATAAACAAGACATAGCAGCAGAAGACAGAATTCCAGGGCTTGAGAATAAGTTTGAGGAACTATCACATGCAGACATTAAGAAAAGTAAACAGAAATCTTGAACAAAGCCTCTAAGAACTCTCAGACATAACTATAATGCACCATTTACAAATTTTTGAAGCAGAGAAGAGTGCTAAAGTTCAGACTAATCACATAGACTTCTTTCCTTCTTTTATTGCTTTCTCTTGTTAATTGCTCTAGCTAAAATTTCAAGAACTATATGAACAGGAATGATGAGGGTAGAAATCCTTGCTTCATTCTTGATTTTAGGTTAAATGCTTTCAATTTTTGCCCACTCCGAAAAACTTAGGCTATGGTTTATCACATAAAGCTACCAGTAGACTGAAGAGTGAGCCCTGAATACCTAGCTTCTTCAGGGCTTTCATCATGACAGGATGTTGAATGTTTTTCAAACTCATTTTCAATGTCTGTCTTTCATGTCCACCACTGTAATCATCCTCACTTTCCTCAAGCCCTATATCAGGTTAGCACATGAACCTAATTTTAATGCTAGCCCTAGGCTTGCAATTTCTATTCTAATATAATTAATTGTGGGTCCCTAAATACACCCAGATTTCTTTCCACACACAATCAGTTTCCTCTACCTAGAATGCCCTCTTACAATCCACCCAATGGGAAAACCTTTACTTACTCTTCTGCAATGCAGATTCTTTCTGCAATGAGAAGAAAGCTCTGTACCTTCCGGTAGGCACCCTGCATGGTAACTGGTCACTGTTTCTGCACAAGACTGAAAGCTCCCTAGAGGACAAGGAGCTTGCTTTTTGGGATTTTTACCCCAAACACCTAATGAATATTAACGAACTCCACACTGACTGAACTGAAATTATTTTTGCTAAATTACAATTCCTTAGGCCCAATGTTAGGTACAAGAAATTAATACAGAGGAGATAAATTTATAAAAAGCTTAACTAAGATGCATGTAGTTGTTTCACCAGTGGCATTAATACTGAACTTTAGATTCATAATACAACTGAGACATTTTTTTTTTCTTTTCCATTTTATGTATTTGGTACAGGGCCTCACTATGCAGCTCAGACTTGTGGTGAGCCTCCTGTTTTCAGCCTACCCAGTGCTGGGATTACAGATACACACCACCACATCTAGTCTCAGTCCCCATCTCAGCACACCCCCGGGGGAGAGGCAGGCACAGCACACTGGGGATTGAACCCTGGTCGCTGAGCCTGTCTAAGCAAGCACTTTAGCCCACCGAGCTATCTGGCCAGCCCATATCTTGCGTTTTCACTCTTTGAAACTTATAGGATTTGGTACTTAACGTACTTTGATGCACAAAAGTTTCACCCTTGCACTCACTGCTTGGATGATATTCGACACACCGTGTAGAACTTTCCAGCCAAAGAAGCGTGTGCAGCACTCAGCAGCGTCTATGCTCCTCACACCCTGCTAGGACCAACTAGTGAGTGACACTGCACTACTGAAATCCTAGGCATGGTTTTCCTGGGTAGACTCCCAGATTAGCACATTATTTTTAAACATCCAGATGAACAGACAAGAGGGAAAGGGGATTGAAAAGAGGAGAAAAGAGAAAGAAGACAGAGAATGGAAGGTACAAGTGGACCAGCAATGAGATCATAGGAAAAACCAAGCACTCCTCAACTCCGATGAGGTGACATGAAATGACCAATCCCAGAAGTCAGTCAGAGTTGTGTTTTCCTTAATGCAATTCCTCGACACTTTCAACTCCAGAACCAACCAGTGGTCTCCACTAAGTATGAAGTCTTATCCCATCACACCCAGGCTTTCTGCTCAGAGCAACAGCCAACATGGAGGAGGGGAGCAGAACACACAGAAATGTGGCTGACTAACCAACCTCCTGGCTCTCTGGGGTAGACCTTACCATATAGCAGTAATGATAATTCCCACTGCCTCTGGAAGGCAACTGCTGACTCTTACTCTTCCATACTTATTAAGTGCCCCCCCAGTCAAATGTCACGATGAGCACTAGGACCCTGCAGACTCACAACTAATACTGGAATCCAGTCCATCACCTTCCAGAAAGCTCCAGCACCAACGTATTCCTCAGGCCCAAGAGGCAGAATCACTTCTCGGGCACTTCATTCAATCCCTTATGTAGGCAAATGCCAAAGCAACTGACTCATAAAATGAGATTACAGGTTGGCAGACGCAGTGACTCACACCTCTCATCACTCAAGAGACTGAGGCAGGAGGATTGCTCCAAGTTCAAAGCCAGCCTGGGCTATGTAAGAGTCCAAGGCCAACCTGAACTATATGGCAAGATCTTGTCTAAAAACGTTATACATACTAGCTCCAAAAATTAAAAGACATCAAGCCTCTATGACCAAAATTAAAACATTACTTCTTCAGCTGAAGTTGAAGTGCCGCTGTCCATTTTACCTGCAATCTCCAAAAGTGGGGGGATATGGTCTCCGTCCGCCAGCTTCACGAAGCCAACCTGACTTCCGAAAGTGTCGGTGCCTTGGAAGGGCAGCGTCAGACACCGTCCCCGGAGGACATCTTCTACTGAGGGCTTGAGCTGCGAAAGTGCGTCCACACCACTGGCAGGAGATAATGGCATTTTCAGTAACAGACAAAGCAGTAACACAGGCAAAATCTCATAAGGAAAACACTAACCCCTTCCACAGGTGAAAAGATCTTCTACAGCTAACTCATGATCAAAGCCAACATTGGTTTCTAAGTAAAAACCACAGGAGAAAATTAACTGTAAAAGATACAAAAGTAAATACTATAGTATCTACTTTATAGTTGATGAAAATTTTTCAAACTAAATATTGTATAAACAACTCAAAAGTTACTGATATATGTGCTAAAAACAGTAAGTTTGTATCTATATGGAAAGCTTTAAGTTTCTGATACAACTCCTGATACTCAATACTTATTATTTGCAAAGCATGCTATGAAAACTCAATCCACGTTGCCTCTCAAAATATGGCTTCTCCATAATGAGATAACACACCATTCTGATAACATATACGCTAATTCTATTTCCCAAATGAAGGTACATCCTACTGTAGTTATTTAGCCTATATTTAGGGGTGCCCTGTGTTTTCAAATCTTTATGGCTCTTTACTAAAATAAACAATATTATTCATTAGACACTAAGAGATTTTGAATGCTTTTGAAAATAGGATCAATTATTTTCACCTTGAGAATTTTGGTATCCGTACTTCATGTCAAAGAAAGTAAACCGTCACTAGAGGGCAGCAATGACTTGCAAAAGACACAATACACATGCAATTTGTAGGGTACAGGGTACAGGCATGCGCCACCACACCTGGTCTCTGTATGTGGTACCAGGGATCAAACCCCAGTCCTTGCGCTTGCCTAAGCAGGTACTTAGTCCACTGAACTATTGGACTGTGTATGCATCTGCTTCCTCTTAGTTCAAAGAGAAGAATTATTTTTTCTTTCCTTACCAATTTCAATTGGAAGGTGTGTCATGCCCACACCCTGTGCTCTGTATAACTATTGTGAGGACAATACCAGCCCTCACACATGCAGTACGTAAGGGGCTTTCAAACACCCTTCTAAAAAACCATCCTTAATTTAGTACATGTGCTGCTGAAGTTAGCAGAGCCATCACTAACTTAAGTTACCCTGATGAATGATTTGTTCACAGTCCACTGTGTGAAACTCAAAGTCTTTCCCTAGGTCTTTCATATCTCAGAATTAGTCTTCCTGTGCTACCTGACCGCCTGACTTAGGTACCCTGCTTTCTCTCCGTGCCATGACAGAAGACAACACAGTACTGTACATCAGCCTTATATATTTCCTAATATTTCTTAGTGATATTTCATTTCTCATTGTTTCTACACAGTCACATACTGAATTCAACTTTACCTCATGGTATTTTTGATCATTTAAGAGGAAAAGGCATACATGCTTCCAACTCAATACTGTCCCCATCTTGAGTTAAAGCAAGAGATAGTAGGACAATGGCTTCGGGCTCATCTGTAGTAAACTAGAGAATTCAAGATGTTCATTTCAAAGGAAACTATATGCTCAAGCAGATACAAGAATGGCCAAGACTTTTCAGAGAGAGGGAATTCCATAAGGACTTTTCTTTAAAGAAATACAAGCTGGAGATTGGTGTGATGAGCCGTAGGAGCCTTGGATCAATAGCTTCTAACGTTGCCAGTTTCACAGGTGGCCCACTGCAACTGTGGAACATTGGACTGTGTATGCATCTGCTTCCTCTTAGTTCAAAGAGAAGAATTTTTTTTCCTTTCCTTACCAATATCAATTGGAAGGTGTGTCATGCCCACACCCTGTGCTCTGTATAACTATTGTGAGGACAATATGCAGTGTGTCAACTGTTTTTAAAAAATAATGTTTATTGAAAGTGTTGTTTAATTGTTTGATCAATCTTATATACCTATATCTATTAATGTAAACTGATCCTATGATGAAAATATGTAATATAACCAGTGTTAAATTTTTCTGGTTTTGAAATTCCGTACTATATATACTCTTACTTGTAACTTTTTCTATCTTGGTTTCTGCTATTTTTAGTCTTTAAAAGAAAAAAATTAAAAAAATTTTTTAAAAAGAAATACAAGCTGGACATGGTGCCACATGCCTATAATCCTAGCACTCGAGAGGCTGAGACAAGAGGTTCACCTTGAGTTTGAAGCCAGCCTGGTCTATATAGTGAGTTCAAGGCCAGCCTTTACTACATAGGAAAACCCTGTCTCAAATAAATGAACTGAACAGAACAGAATTGTAAGCCTGGGAGCCAAGGATATAGCTCAGCAAGATATGCACCTGCCTGGCAAGCACAAGGTCCTGAGTTCAGTGCCCTTAAGAATTCTAAGATTAGTTTCCAGAAAGATTTATTTATAGTAAAAAAAAAAAAAAAAAAAAAAAAAAACTTCAAAGCATATTCATGTACAAAAAATATTTTGAAGCTGGAGCTCAGAACCAAAGTTCATTTTCAAATTAAGGTAAAGACAACTATATTATCAGGTCACCTGCTGGATTTGGCCTCTTGCATTTCTATCTTTTGATGGGTTTTTGAATGTTTTTGTTTGGGGGAGGGTTTGAGAGAGGGTCTTGCTACCCAGTTTAGGATGGCCTTGAACTCATTATATAGCTCCAGCAAGACCTTGACCTTACGGCAGTCTTCCTGCCCCAGGCTCCTGAGTGCTGGGGCTACACATGTGCACACCACACCTGGACATAGTTCTCTTTCCTTTATCTACACTAGGCAGGTGTGAAAGACCTTAGGGCCTGTTTATCTAAATGAGTCCCCGATTTTAAAAAATAGCCTCTGCATATTCCATATCCAATCTATTAACCAAAACCTTATTAAACATTAACGTGTGAAACTATGCTTCAAAAAGGAAGGACAAATACAGGTAATCAACAATTGGAACCACTTCCCTATTACACGGAAGAGATCAAAGGTTAGATGCTTGATAAAAAAAAAAAAAATCCTCCATATAAACAATGTCTTCCCTGAAAGCAGTCCGTTTATACTCCACTTATGCGTTCACGAGGCCACATCTTGAATCTCAGTACCACTAAAAGCCAGCAGGTGGTAGACTACTTCCGTCAGCTGAAAATCTTGAGAGACAAGAACCAGGGCCCTGAGAAGGAAGCAGTTCTACCTCCAGACTGCCCTTGGACTGGAGACTGCAACATGAGCCAATTCCTTCGCTAATTCTCCTTACACACAGAGAGACCCACTGGAGAGAGAGCCAGCCCCCAACTGGCTCTGCCTCCCTAACACACTCTCCCCACATGCCCAGGGGCTCCCCCTTCCTGTCCAGCCATTCTCTTTCTGGGTCACAGCTCCCTCAGCTTCTCTTCTCGCAGGAACATCCGCTTTTCATTCTGATTGGCAAGGTGACCATCAAAGCTCGTCTCTCTACCAGTGCTGTCTACCTACACTGAAGTCTCTACTCCTCTCTGCCCCAGATGGATGTCCAAGACCAGGCACAGCTTGGGACAGAACAGAAGACCAGTCTCCACACACATGACAATCCCATGTGGCTGGTCACCCTCAGTTATCCATTCATTGTTTTCTGTCTTTCATTTTAATCCTAATCCAAGCCCTGTTCTTCATTCCTAAGGGGGAAAACACACATCAAGGAATAAAACAGAAGCCACCTCCAATCAATCATTCTAGCTTGGGCTTTCCAAAGAGCTGAAACTTGGGTTTCATCAGCGGGCTGTACAGATGGGGCACAGGGATGGGGCAGCGATCAGCAGTGTCCATAGAACTGGGGCAAGGGCGAGGTTTGCCACGCCAGGAAGGAAAGCAGTGATGGGTGACTGCTACCGCACAGCTTTAGCACCCAAGGGTGGCATATAGGAACTCGACAGAGAACTGAGGTGAAATGAAAATTGTCCACTCCACAGTAAATTGGCAGGTCTGATGGCTACATCACTGAGTATCTACCTCCCGGCAGGCCCTGTACTAGGCACTCGGCCATGGACTGGCAGCGTGATTTCCTCAGTTTACGAAGACAGCCTGCAAACTGCCCCAACGAGCAACTAAGAAAAGATGGTTACATCATGGTCCCAGAAGCTTTTCCTAGAATCCCAACCTGGACTGCAAAACCAAACTCCCGCGCACTTGCATAATGAGTAAGGACAAAACAGCTGTGTGACCACGGGCTGTCACTGGATAAGCTGCAGAGTGAAATAGTCTACAAGGAAAATATTTAGGAGCAGTGATCCTATATATTGATGATTAACTGAGGTAAGAGTATTTCTTTCCAATTTCCGTGACCTTGAGTTCTCCATTTATAGCTATTAGAGTAAGAATTTGGAAAATAATATTGAACGAAGCTGTGTATTACTCACATGTTCACCTCCTCTTCACTTAATAACTGCATCACCAGCAAGGTGATGTGGAAGGAGCCATCCCCAGCCATCGCTCTCTCCAGCCGCTTGTCTCGCTCTATTATCGCCCTCTGCAGGGCCTTGATTCCTCCTGTGATCTAATGACACGCACAAAACATAGAGATGAGTCAGCAGGAACTTTGTAGAGCAAACTGTCAATCAAGCAGCCAAACCATGCAAGTGTGGGGAGGCTCCCTGAGAGCCCCAGGCCAGCCTGAAGGTCGCAGCAAGACCGTGTCTCAAGGAGGGAAGAAGGAAGGAAGAGACAGACAGACAGACAGACAGACAGACAGACAGACAGACAGACGGACGGACAGACAGATGGACAGACAGACGGACAACCACTGAAATCAGAACCACTCCAAGGTTACACAACCATGCTAATGCTCGCGGCCGACTTGCTCCCACTTACACGAGACACTTGACTTGGAGGCCTTTACCACGATGCGCTTCTCCTTTGTGTCTGCAGTTCCCTGTGGCAGCTGCCTCAGTGTCCCAAACTCATTAGAAATATTGACCTTTCACAGTCATTTTGACTTTGGTGATGAGCCGCAAGTCGCACAGTGCCATGCCCGGTGGGGCAGGCGGCTGAGCACCAGCCCTCCTGCTCCTGGCAGCCGGGCTGTCTGGTGGACGGCACTCGGCAGCAGCACTGTCATGATCACGCCTCATAAAGACACTCACCCAAGAGGACTTCAGAACTGCTTCAGAACATGGCAAGAGCAACGGGACAAGGGCGCTCAAAGTGAGAGGGCGTCCTTTGAGGGGGACGAATGCCGGTGTGTCCTTTAATGTAGTAACATTGTGTATTGAAACATTCATTCTATGTTTTTATCGCCTGTTACAGCTTGTGTCTAACTATGGCCTCAAAGCCCCAGGTTGTCTGAGGGCTTTCCAGAGGTGGGCGGATCTAGAGTACACAGTGTGGGGACTGACTCAGGGCCCAGTGCGAGCACTGCTAGCCACCCTAAGGGCAGGCAGCCTAGATGCACTAGACGGTTGCTTGCTGCTTGCTGCTTACAGCCTTCTGCCTGCCTTAGACTCTTTCTCCTCCCTATGCCCCTCTGCCAGTCACCCTGCCTAGAGCCAGCAGGTTAGGGACTAAAACCTCCAAGAACTGAGTCAAATAAAACCTGTTCTCCTTTAACTTTGGGTGTTGGGTATTTTATCTTAGCAATGAGGAAAATAACTAAGCCATAAAAATTGGGAAAAATAGCAACAGGTTTATCTATCTAAGAGAACTGGTCATAGTACTGTTTTCCTGCAGACTGGTTCACTGGGTAAGAGGAAGCTCAATGGCCATGCATCTTTTAAGAAATCAGTCCTGTATTAGAGAGTACAACTCACTATTTATCTTTTCTAAGAAAAAAGGCATTATGCTTGAACACTAGTTAGGATTTTTTTTCCTAAGAAAAAAGCTTTACTCTTGCCACAGAAAGGTCAAACTAGCAGGGAGCATTCCATTTCTGTTAGAAACAATTATCCCCAAGTGAAGATGTTTGAGGATCTGTTTGTCACAGACTTTAAGATTTTTGAGAATAGCAATGATTCAGTATGAATGACCACTGGCTCTCCTGATACATGAGTCAGGAATAACCATGAATATAAAGCTAAAACATTCCAAATGCACTGTGAGAAAATCACCGCAGTCTGCATCCAGGTGAAGCAGCTCATCTGCCTCCTTCTAGGAGCTGCTCCTCTGCAACAAGAGAGGACCATTTCCTTCCTTCTCCACTTCCGGTTAGATCCACTTCTAGCCAACTTCTAAGTATGAGCGCACCAAAGCCTAGTCTGCAATGAAAATAGCAAATCCAGACAATGCAGAGAGAAAAGAGGCCAAATAAAGCTCTGCAAAAGCAGAAGTGCTCAGATAGGAGAGGAAAAAAAGAGATGGCCCAGCAGTAGAAGCAGAATTCACAACAGCCCAGAGATAAGAAAAAAATGTAATCATGAGCACAGCAGTCTATGCAGAAGCTGGAGGAGCTCCTCCACCCTGGACAATGGTCCCATTATCTGTGGGACGTGACTGAGCAAACCAGGAGATGCTGTCCTAGGACCTGACTTCCATAACAAAGTCTCTCTCCTTTCACAAAACCTTGAATCAAGCTCCCCAGACTCCTCTGCATGACTGAGCCTGACCGTGGGCTTCTGTGCTGCTGCAGAACCCGTTCTGAGTATGAATCTAGAATCCTGCGAAGTCCACTTAGCCAAGAGCTCCCGCCCTGCTATGTGGCCACCTTTGACATCATTGTGCTTTGCCTTTGGCAACAGAGTCCTCTAGGTGGCTCAGCACGTATACCCTGCACGTTTCATCTTAGTGGTTTTCTATCCACTGACTCCAACCCTACTCCTTGGTATAAACTCCCCCTTCTCCTGGCATCAAAGTAGAGTCCAATCCCTCCCCTCCAAGGCAAAGTCCTGCGGTGAGAACTGTCGCCAGTGGCCTGCCACTCAGAATAATGAATAAGGTCCACCTTACCATCTTTATCATCACATTTTTACAGTGAGTTCATATCAGGCTTCAGGGCACAGTGACCTGTAATCACATACTCTGGAGGCCGAGGCAGGAGGACTGCAAGTCTGAGTCTTGCTGAGCAACTTAATAACTCAGAAAAACCCTGTTTCAAGGGGCTGGGAGTGCAGCTCAGTGGCCTAAGTACTTGCCTGGCAAGCATGAGGTCCTAAGTTCTATCCCCAGTACCAGAAAAACAAACAAAAAAGGACCCTGTTACAAAAATATTTTAAAAGGGTGGGGCACATAGCTCAGCCTAAAGAGAAGAGCCCAATCCCAGTAGGACAATCACTAAGAACTTCACACCATAAAATAACCCCAGTATCTCTCTGTTCCTTACAATCTGAAAGAGACTAACAGATGAAATGGTGCTCTCCCAAGAGGAAGTAGCACAGCCCAATTAAAGTGGAGATAAGGCCTGAAAAATCCCTGAGCAAACAAAATGAATAAGGTCTTAGATTTTTGCAGCGAGGTTAAATATAGCTTTAATTTTGCTTCAACTGAAAGGGTAGGCAAAATTGGAGTCTTGCAATTATTTCTGCTTATGTCAGACCAAAATGAACATTGCTTTTGGCCAATCATAAACAGCTGACATGTGAGCATGTGACCAAGGCCATTCTAACAAGGTAACCAAAAGGTGATGTTGCTGCAACCAATGAGATAATTTCTTTGGCTTCCCTGTCTCTCCCTTAAGTACGTGGCTCTGGTACTATGAGACTGGAGCCTCTTAGACTGGTGTTCCCGATCCACAAATTGCTTCTTACTTAGACTCATTAAAATCTGACTGTACCCTGTATTTTCCACTTACCTATCAGTGGCAGTAGTGGGATAATGAATTATTATTAATTTGTTATTAATGAACTACTGGTGACCTCCAGGGACATCAAGGAGCCAAGTGACGATCATCATGGTCAGTATTTCCAGGTGGACTCTGAGGTCCAATGTAAGTCCCACATTTTGGGCCTGGAGGCCTCCAATTTTCTTGCTTGGTTCTAGTTCCTGTTGGGTCCTCAGGACAAACTGAAGGGTCGTCAGAAACTGAGAAGGTCCACCTGGAGGCCTCAGCGTGGTAAATTTTAGAGAGGAGACCAGCCACGCTCAAGGAGTCAGGGCCTCCTCCATCTGCCACTGCAGCTAATTTTATGTTTAGAAATTATGGGTCGTCTATCTGCGCCTGGCTAGAGAAATGGGAACCCCTTACCCAACAGCTACAGATACCACAGTGGGCAGGTGTAAATTGAAATCAAACTGTTCGTTTGCAGGGTACATTGGAGAAGAAGGGATGGAGGGCCAGTAACCTCAGAGGCAGTGGGATTCGTTGTTCTGATTGAGGCTTGGTACTTACAGCTACTCGTGCACACTAAGCTTGCAGGCAGCCGCTGAGCTTCTCAGCCCAGCCTGCTAAGCCTTTTGCTCAAATACTCTTGTAACCCAGGCTAAGGAAAAAAGGTGAATTAGGCTGATATCTTAGAAAGCCAGGCCCTCAGCTAGGCTCCTTTAACTACCACTCTTCGCTTGATCAACAACTGAACTCAGAGCCTTAGCAAACATTTTCCAACCTCCCCCTCCCCCCAGAGAATATCCACAGAAGCTGCCTGGGAAATTAGAATCCTCACAGGAAGCTGAGGCCCTGGACTCTCTGGGCTGTATCAGTTCATACCTAAGATATCAGGAGCCTAGGAGCACAGAAATGAATGACAGCAGCAGGTCACAAGGGACAGCCTCAAGGGAGGGCCCTAAGGATGCCAGAGAAGCAACTGAAAACCTCTTAGAAGATGGGCCATTGTCTTCCCACAAAAGACTGAATGGTCTATTATTCCACCGGGTAAACAGGAAAAAAAGATGACTCAGTCTCATTACTGGGCTGGTGATTAGAAACCTCACTTGTTAAACATGCTGGCCTTAAGCACAGCAGGGAGTCCTGTGTTTCTTACTGAAACTGAACAGCCCTGGTGGTCTTATTTATGAATGAGCTCTGGGATCAGAGGGTGGTGACCTGATTTCAAAAAAAAAAAGTTAAAATGAGGTGGGAAGATAATATATTCAAGCTCAACCTGGATAACTTAGCAAAATCCTGTCTCAAAATTTTAAAACAGAAAAGAAAATGGGCTGGGTATGTAACTCAGTGCAAAGGGCCTGGGTCCAAACCCATTACTGCAAAATAATAATAATAATAATAATAAAGATTGGATGAAAAAACACTGATACGGTTGTAATAGCTGAACAATTTCAGAGAACTTTAGAATCAGAAAAAGATCAAATCCTGAAAGAGAAGAATCCAGACTTTCATGTCTGCAGAGCTCCTACAACTACAGGACAAACGTCAGAGGGGACTTCCTTCTACGCCTTCATAACTCCAAAGCAAGAGGTCAAAACAAAGAGAAGCTGCACATCACGGCACCTGTCACGCTGTGCAGTTCACCAGTAGGAGCCAGACTGTCCACTCTCGCACCCGTCCTTCATGTGCCTGTTCATTTCGACCCACTGCTCTCCAAGAGAGCAAAAGCAGTCCCAAGGACCTGACTATGGAGATCAAGGCCAGCGGACTAACGCGCCTGCTTAGGCAGATGAAACAGCCAGGGCCGAGCTGGCCCCGCTCCTGGGGTGCCATGAGACTGGGTGTGGTGGCTCGTACCTATAATTCCAGTGCTTGGCAGTCTGAAAACAGGAGAATCACTACAAGTCTGAGGCATGTAGAAAGACCTTATAGATCCTGTAATCCCTTTCCAAAATTGAAAGAAAAAGGAGGAGGGGGGTAAGGGGAAGAAGGAGGAAGAGGAGAATAAGGTAAACTCCTTGAAACTAAACATGGGCTGAGTAGAAATTAAAGGTAAAGGGAATTGCTCTATATCATAAAGTAAGTAACTAGATCAATGCAGAGTATATTTAGAAAGGAAACCAATCCCCATAATTGATGAGCATAAGAGTCACTTTCATGAAATACACAGAATTTTTGCCTTCTCCACCTTAAACATAACCACTCAACCTGGCCCTGTACACATGCAGATATGACAGGGAATATAGCCTGATTGTAAAGTCTCTTCAAGACCAGCACCTCCCCACCAAAAAAGCACAGGGGTTTGAGAAAAGGGTAAACCAATAAATATGAGAAAAGATGGGAGGAGGAGGAGCCTAGAGAAGATTCAGGAGGGGTAAAGTGGCAGAAAGCAAGAGTAAGAAAAAAGACTGGGGGCACACAGAGTTTGTTTTTAACAAAGAGAAGGCCACCAGTGTGGGTGCTGACCTAAAAAATAGGACCCGCAAGGGAAAGAAACGCTCAACATGGACTTCTAGTCTTGCTGGATGCTGTGAGCTCTGTGTGTTCAAAAGCTGCCCCAAGGAGGCAGTGCTGAATAGCAGGATATGCTGGGAGGTGATGGGGCCGTGTCCCTGCGAGGGGGCTGGTGCCAGGACTGCAGGGTGGCTTCCTTACAGAAGGGTAGGCTGGCCTTCCCTGGGTGTCCCACCAAAAGATGACACGGCAGGACACTTGCAGATCCCAGCCCGCCTATCTCGGGTTTCCCAGCCCCCAAAATGTGACAATAACTCCCTATTCTCCGTGATCCCCTAGTCCCAGCCACTCTGTCATTGTCACACAAAACAAATCAGGACCCAGGGTGACAGGTACACTGGCCCTTCTTCATAAAGCCTGGGGCACAAGTCCACATTACTCCCCACGGGTCTGAAATCCAAAGTTTTAGAGTTCTCTCCAAATGCAGCACAGTGCTGAGCCCGGCTTAGTCTGGTTTGAAAGAATAATCCAGAAGCTCACAGGGCCCCAGGTGTTGTTTTAAATGCCAAAAGCCAAAATTACATAATTTTCCCTTTGAATATTAGCTAGTTATGCTGATTTATCATGAAAAGTGGCTTAGGGTGAGAACTTGCTGCTGTACTACAGACAGGAAAGTGAGGGGTGCTGGGCTTGGGCCCAAACTCCTGGATTTTAAGCCCATAGTGGCCAGAGACATAGCCCCACCCGAGTCAGCTACTCTCATTTATCTTCTCGTCATAATAAAACATGATGCCATTTTTATAGGGCTATCTTAGAGATTATATTGGAAAAGATGCACCAAACTGCTTTGTAAATTCCACTCCAAGTGTTGTATCAGGGCGATTTTGCAGGACACATTTCCCAATACTTAGAATAAACTTTGGTTGTGAAATTGGAGAGGGCACTAGGTTCTACTTGTACCTCGTGTGTAGAATACACACATTTTCACCAATACGTTGTCATTGTCCAAAGCTCAAACAGTAATTACGCGCAAATTCAGGCCAATGTTCACCATTCCGTTAATTTGTGTATTCAACATTTCAGCACAGTACGTTGCATGGCGAAATAGTTTCGGACCAACAGGATCTTTGAATAATCCAGTAACTTACAAAACTACAAATTTAAAACTATCATACTCTTAAGATTATTACCTTGACAAAGTCACTTTAACACCTACATTGGAGAATTAACCTCAAGCGTATAAAATATTTGAAAGTTAATCTAATCAAGCAATACATTTCTAACTACTCTGATGTTTCAGATTAATGTATATATTCCTTGATACCATCCAAAGACTTTTAAAGTGAATTTTATTCCTAATTACTTTTTTAAAAAGAAGAGCAACACAGAAAATACTTCAGAATACTAACTGCAGATCATTTTTTAAGAGTGTCATTGTCATCAAAAGCCAAAAGTCCCTGTTTAAAATTCATTCTACACGGCTATTAAAACTCATCTGTCACCATAATTCCTAGCCATTTTTTTTTTTGTCTTTTTGAGGCAGGGTCTCCCTATGAAGTTCAACCTGGTCTTGAGCTCACTTTTGTAGCCCAAGCTGGTCTCGAACTCACACTGATCCTCCTGCCTCAGCCTCCCAAGTGCCTAGCCATTGGAAGTACTGCAATTTTAAATATGCAATGAAAGAAATTTCAGAGTCCAGCCAAACAGCTCAGCAGATTAAAAGCAGCTACAAGCAGGTGTAGGGTCCAGGGGTTCAATCCCCGTGTGGGCCCTGCCCCTGGGGTGTGCTGGGACTGGACATGGTGGCATGCACACCCGTGACCCCAGCCCTTGGAAGGCTGTAAATAAGTGGATCACTGTGAGTCCAATCTAGTAGTGAGACCCTGAATACCCTGTAGACCCTTCCCTAAAGAAATACAGAAAGAAAAAAAAGAAATTTCTTAAAACAAAACCTTGATTGAAATCTTTAATATTTCATTCATTAAATGCTTACTTTGTGTCAACAGAATGTGTCTAGGTGCCCCCAAAACCTCATGCAGTCATGGGGCAGATTTCTAGAGTTTGTGATTAACTCATGATCCACTGGGGTTATGGGTATGAGTACTGCTGGGATTACAGGTGTGAGTACTATACCCAGCCTGAGGTGGACAGCCTGAAAAGAGCTCAAGGGAGGCAGACTTGCTCTCTGCAGCTACTCCTCCCTTTTGCTCTTGCTGTTTTGCAGCCTTCTGCTGCCATGAGCTGCTGCCCTCTGCCATGTGCAAATCTGCCTTGGAGTCAGTTGAGCATGGACTGAAACCTCCAGTAACTGTGAGCTAAATAAGCCTTTCCCTATTTCTTTTTGAGTGCTGGGATTTCTTCCAGCAACCAGAGAAAAGTCACTGAGACACAGAATAAAGAGACACTATCTGCTAAACATTTCCACAAAGCTACATTCTACATGCCTAAAAGTAATGTGATTTGACAACTCATAGGTAGGGTCAGCCTGATAGCTCAGCAGATTAAAGCACCTGCTAAGGCCCAGCACAGCAGCTGGGGTTCGATCCCTGGTGTGCCATGCCAGCCCAGCCTGTGGGCATGCTGAGATGACAAATGACACAGGGCGTGGTGGCACATGCCTGTAATACCAGTATTTGGGAGGCTGAAAACAGGAGAACCATTATGAGTCTGATTTATGGAGTGAGAACCTGTAGACTCTGTCCTAATTGAAGAAAGAAAAAGAAAATTCATTTGTGTACCTTTTGTATTGTCTAGCTGACTCAAACGACATATGAATTCAAAACAATGCAATAAAGTTAGTGTGCTTCTGGCTGAAAAAGATGAATTTCTAGTGCCTTGTTTTGACCTCATCTTTCGTCACTGGTTTAGAAATTCTAAGAGTGTGTGTGTGTGTGTGTGTGTGTGTGTGTCTTAAATTTTTTTCCCAATGAAGAGTTACCATGACTCTCATATCAACATGCTGCCTCAGCCTGGGGCTGACGGTGTATAACACTTTCCCCATAGACATGAGGCCCTGGGTTCAATTCCCAAGACCATAAAAAATACTAATAGTTTTTAAAATGATACCTAACCTTCCTTCAAAGCTGAACATTCTCATTTTTCTTGCCTATCCACAACCATCTAAGAACTACTCATATAACAATAACTAGAATAGAATTTTCAAATATCATCCTCAAGTAGAAAGGGCTATATAAAATAATCATGATGATGTCAAATAGTTTTTACTATTCAGTTTTCTAGAACTGCTCTAACTGCCCATATTTCCATAACACCAGCAACGTTCACATTATTAAGGCCATAACAAAATTAAAATTATTTTAAAAGTCATGAAAAAAGAGTCATTTCCACTGGGAAACTTTAAAACTATTTTAAAAATTAATATGCTCCTAATTTCATCAATTTCTGATTATCCCCTGTATGTTTCCCATGTTGACTGACCTTACTCAGGGATGGAGAACTTACGGACTATCGGTATGGCTAAAAGAGCTAAGCAGTTCGCCCTCACTGCCCTACACTGCCACGCACCGTGGCCTGATACGTGACTGGCCTGGCAGCCCATGTTACATGTGACAACGATGTCTTGCTGGAGCTGCAGCACTGCAGTGAGATGGTGGACCAGAGTGAGACACGTTGGGAGCACTGGAAGGGGACACTTGTGGGGGGCTGTGGGGCCCCAGCCAGCCCCTGGCTCTTTCTGACTCCAGCTTCCAGTCCGTGATGAGAGCCATCTTGCTCCCCCACTTCTTCACACCCTAACTGTTGCTTCACCCCAGCCTCAAAGGTGAAGGCTTGCACACTCAAATTTCCAAAACAGCAGGCTAGAGTGAAACTTTCCTCTACGTAAGTTAATTACTGTGTCAGCTACTTTCTCTCATCGCTGGGACAAACACCCTACACGGAAAATGAAGGCAGGAAAGGTTTATTTACCTCACAGTTACTAGAGGTTTCAATCCAAGCTCAGCTGGCTCCTGTAGCCTAATTAGCATCTCAAGAAACGGAGAGTAATAAGCAAAGCCCAGGGACAGCTGTGGTCTGTTACTGAAAATCGGAGAAAACTGGGACTCCAGGTGATAGATAGCAGCTTCACCTGTAGACTCTCTGTTGCTTCCTCCCTTGCTTGGAATGTTAACTGTTAACATCTGTATGAACCTAGTAATAAGGTGGAACTCAATAGAGATCGTGATCAAGTTCATGTCTACGCACGTGGTCCTCCTTTACGAAAACAGTTATGCACGAGATCATGCCCACTAGCTAAAATAAAGCTCAGTTGCTTTTGGGGTTCTTGGCTGACTGAGGGATGAATCTCAGTGAGTCCTCTGAGCTACCTTCATCAGGCCTTCTCATCATTTCTTTTGGCACCAAGGTAAACTGGCATATGGCAGAGGGCAGCAGTTCACGGTGGCAGAGCAACAACAAAGGCAACCAAGAGGCAACAGAGAGTCTGCCTCTCTGTTGCTCTTATTTTACACTCAGCCTCTCACACCCATAATCCCAGCAGTACTCTGGCCCATAATGCCATCCTTGGATCACCCATAATCCCAGTGGATCATGAGTTAATCTCAAATCTAGAAGTCCCCGCCCCATGACTGCATGAGGGCTTTGGGAGGACAACTAGACACAGACTATAACAGTTACCTTGAGTATTTTGTTACAGTGAAAAAAGCTGATTAGGACATTACCTCACATAAGAAAGCAGATGAACAGTGAAACAATTCTAGTCAGGTAAGAAATATTTAAGATTTTCTATGCCCTCATCAAAATGTTTCTCTTCATTTCTATTTAATGTGAACACACTAAAATCCATACTTGTTGTGTTTAATTGTTTGATGAGTCTTACATACCTATGTCTGTTGTTCTATACTGATTTGATGATGAAAATATGTAATGAAACCATTGTTAAATTTTTCTTGTCTTGAAATTCTGTACTATATGTACCCTTGCCACTGTTTTTTTTTCTGCTATTTTTACTCTTAAAAAATAATAAACAAATTAAAATGTTTGGAAAATATTTTAAAAATCCATACTTGTATACACTTCTGAAATGTTTATGTAGCTATTCTAATACATTCCCCAGTTCTAAGTCTTAAAAATAGGAAGTCAAGATTTTGCATCATTGCAGAATCCCAAACTTCTAAGAATGTGTCTGTTTTCAAGACCTGTGGGATTTAGAAGTTTTTTGTTTTGTTTTGTTTTCTTTAAAGCCAGATGCCAGCAAGCAAGGCCAAAGTAGAGCAGCTCATTACGAACGGCCTGTGCGCAGGTCACCTAACTGGAATCTGGAATCCAGGCGTCCACAGGAACAATGTCACAAGCACTGCCTCTTTTCCCAGGCCTTCCCACAAAGGAGTTTTAAAAGAAAACTAACACTAAACACTTTCAAATAAACAACACAAAGAGGCTTATGCAAAAGATACAGCACGTGGCTCCTCATGTTGCCCCATTCATCCATCTCCTCCCATATCTGCAAGGAAAATTTCCAAACTTCCTGTAACCTAAAACTAAGCCTCCTAAGAGAAAGATCTAAAATTAACCTGCATTTCCCATTAGTACAAGCCACCCAACTGCCACTAAAACAGTCATTGACAGTTGAATGCACAGTGTGAGACCAGTGTTTTAGAATGCTGAATTCAGGCTTTTTCTGAGTCGCTGGTGTAAGGCTGTAGCTTAGGGGAAAGGTGTCCACCTGCACACACAAGGACCTAGGTTGCAGGGCAGCACGGCCCGAGATAAGGGTTCTGACTCACTTGTTGGAGATACATCCTGATCTCAAAATAACAGCACTGTGTATGTGTCTGTGTGCGCACATGCATGCACAGGCCTACTCTTGGCCACATGCTAGTGCAGAAAATTAACATTAGATGCTTTGAAATAAGCAACACAACACAAAGAGGCTTATGCAAAAGATACAAAATGTAGCTCCTCATTTTGTCCAATTCGCCTATCTCCCTATGAAACTTCTTTGGGAGGAACACAGGTGTGACCAATGACACCAGGAAAGTTTTTTTTTTGTTTTGTTTTTGTTTTTGTTTTTGTTTTTTTTATTATTTTGTCCTTATTTCAGAACCCTTGTTTGTTTATTCACTCATTTTCATGGCCGGCTCAGCCAGCCCTGAGGGCAGGGCTGGAGCAGCATGTGGTGCCAGGGATCGAACCGTGGTACCTGAAGCTGCCCAAGCTTCCCCAAGCAGGCGCTTTATACCACTGAGCCATCCTGCCGGGCCCTTATGAAACCCTCCATCTGGGAGTAGAGCCAGGGACAGCTGGGAGGTGGCCTGATGAGGGGTCCTGAAGAGAGGCCTGTTTGAAGATCCAAGGAGAGAGAAAGCCCCCCTTGCTGGGAAGGGGGAACCCACGAGGCCAGGGAACCCCAACCAGCTCAGGCAGAACAGTAGCCCAACACAGCACAGCCGGAGAGTTCGGGCAACCTGAGAGGAGTTCTGGAGAATCCCAGCAGGCTGGAACTCCATGGTCAGGACTGCCACCTACAGAAGCTGGAATTAAAAGGAATTAGGCCACCTGGCTACACCACACAGGAGCTGGGGACACGAGTGTCATCTCACAACTTCCCAGCACCCACAGAGTATGCAGAACCAGAAGCAAGGCCCCGGCACAATGGTGCACACCTGTAACCCCAGCACTAAGAGGCAGGAGGATCGATCTTTCCTGGGCTACCTGGGCAAAAAAAGAAACAAAACAAACAAAAAAAACCAACCCACCTATCCAAACATCTTCCAAGTAATGCAATGCAGCTTCACGTCACCTGAATACTTTTAAGGACAACTTAGCATTCATTCACCAAAGGAATCAAGTAATGTGTTAGTACTAGGATAGGACGCTTCACCATGTCAAATCAAAAACTGAGTATAGTTCCAGAGTTTTTCCTGAATGAATGAGTGAATGAATGAAGGAATGAATGAACATTGTTTAACTATTTTTTTTTTCAAAACAATGGTTTAAATACATTCTTACTACTTGTAGGAATATTCCCTGCACGGTTCTAGTAATTTCTTTTTTTTTTTTCAGAAATTATTAAAAAATTTTATTTATTATTTTTATTCTTGTTTCAGAACCTTTGTTTGTTTATTCACTCATTTTTATGGCCAGCTCAGCCCGCCTTGAGGGCAGGGCTGGCGCAGCATATGGTGCCAGGGATCAAACCGTGGTCCCTGAAGCCACCCAAGCTTCCCCAAGCAGGCACTTTAGACCACTGAGCCATCCCGCCGGGCCCCCGGTTCTAGTAATTTCCCACAAAGCTTTTAGAAACTAACAGCAAGTAGGCTGATAGGCATCTGTGCACTCTAAATACACTTCAGAATAAAACTCTACAGTAAAAATAGCATTTAAACAAACAGTACCTTTTTGCTGGTAATGGGAATAGATAGGAAATAGTTGGGTTGATAATCCTTGGGCTTTCTTTTTTTCTTCTTTATTTGCTTGCTCTTGATTGGTTCCTTTTCTTCTCTCCTCTTCAAGTTTATCTGAGGCACATCAGTGACTAGAAGGAAAAAAGCGGTGGGGTGAAACTCCTCCAGAAAGATGTACAGTCAGAAGAGGAGAAAAAAAAGCAATATAAGGGGCCATCATTTGTAACTGTCATTTTAAAAACTGAAGCAGAAAGGCTGGCCAGATAGCTCAGCTGCCTACTTAGGCAGAGCACGGGCGGTTGGCCAGGGTTTGATCCTAAGCATGCAGTGCTGGCCCCGCCCCCAAGGCATGCTGAGAGGGCAATTGAGACTGGGCGTGGTGGCATACGCCTCTAGTATCAGCAATCCGGGAGGCTGAAAACAGGAGAATCACTATGAGTCCAATCTGTGTAGTGAGACCCTGTAGACTCTGTAGACCTTGCCCTAATTACGTAAAAAAAAAAAAAAAAAAAAAAAAACTGAAGCAGAGGTTAGCAAATACTTCTATAGTACATAAACGTTTTAGCATTTGCAGATCATACAAAGCAGTAGAGCTTTATTTCAATAAAACTTTATTTACAAAGCAGCTATTCAGCCCATAGACACAGTGTACTAACCCCTCATTGGAGGCCCAACCATTCTCTCCCACATGTCACAGCTTTTTTAACTTTGGGAAACATCATGTTTCTTATCTACTGCAATGACCTAACCTCCTCCCCTTAGGCCACACACCCTAACAGCTTCACAATCCTTAGGAGAACAAAGATTCAATACACTGGCTTTGGAGACTTTCAAAATTCAAACTGCAGCATCTAGGATCAGATGCAAAGGTGTCCAGAGTCCATTTCAAAGCCTTCCTGCCAGCCAAAATTGGGGAATTTTGAGCATCAGACTGTAACAATTTCAATGGTGTAAAGTATATCAATAGTGATTATACCACTTAGTTCATATGACAATAAAAGAAAAAATTGGGCCAGGGAGACAGCTTAGTGGCCTAAGCTCCAGACTGGCATATGCAAGGACCCAAGTTCAATCCCCAGGACTGCAAATAAAAGAAACAAATAAAAAGAAAAATTAAAACCATAAACTCACAGATCAGCTTTGAAAGAGCCCAGGGACATCAGGAAAATAAGAGGGGAAGCCAATGATCAGGCTTCAGATTACAAAAAGGAAGACACATAAACATTGTGCCTACTGATGTTACATTATGGGAAATCCAAGATATTATATTTAGCCAACCAAGGTGCTGTACACCTACAGTCCCAGCATTTGGGAGGCTGGAGCAGGAGGATCAAAGCAAGTCTGAGGCCAGCTTGACCTACATACTGAGTCCAAAGATACCCTAAGCTGTATAACAAGACCTTGTCTCAAAAAATCAGGAAAAAAAAAAAAAAAAAGAATATCTTTGGAGCATTCTTGTCAAAATGCCAAATACAATTAAGCCCCAGATCTAATTACTAGTTTGCTAGAAATATGAAGAAAGGAAGTATGGTAAATGATGAGGGAAAATTTCTATACAATCCAACTTTCTCAACAACACACACACACACACACACACACACACACACACACAGGTACACATATGAAAAAGCATATCTATAAATGAAAACAGTGTCAAGATATACATCAATCACAGTGTGAACACAAGCAAAGTATAACATATACACATATGGGAGCTGGCAAGATAGCTCAGCAATCTAAAGTGCTTGCTTAGGCAAGCTTAGGTAACTACAAGAACTGTAGTTCCATCCCCAGAACCACATGCTGCGCCAGCCCCACCCCCAGGGCAGGATGAGCTGGCCATAACATAAATAAATAGTTTTTTTTTAAACATACATGTATGAAAATGTCATAGTAACACCCATTAAATTGGACAATTAATGAGTCAATACTTTTAATGTACACACAAAAAAACAAAGGACTCCTGGTGGCATAAACAAAAAGTAAATACCTGGCTATTTCCACTTAAAAAAGAAAATTATCAAGTATGAGACACAGACATTGGTTTCTACCAAATAACTCTGGGTTTTCAAAAACCATGACACAAGCAGAGATCACCTAGATATTTGATGAGAACAGAAATTACTTACTTTTAATGCTTGCTGACTTTTACTTTGGAAATCTTTGGGGTTGCACTCAGGGCCTGGTATATGTTTGCCAAGTGTTCAACCACTGAGCCATATCTCAGCCTTTTAAAAATTTGGTTTTATTTTGAGACATCTCACTATGTTGTCACAGCTGACCTCAAAGGTGTCATCGACCTCCACTTCTGAAGTTGCTGAGATTATAAGGATGCACGACCTTACCCATGACTCTTTTTAAACTCTTTTTTGTTATATACTTAGTAAAGGATCTCACTACGCAGATCAGGCTCCTCATGATCCTCCTGTTTTCAGCCTCGCAAGCACTGGGATTACAGGAGTGAGCCTCCTTGCCCAGCCTCAATCAACCTCTCAGCAAGCCCCGGGGGAGAAGTTCACATGGCCGGCCAGGGATCAAACCCGGGCCACTGCCACTGCCTAGTGACTTATTTTTAGAAGGTACAAGTTAAAGTATTCACAGGTAAAGTAACATCCCTGCGATTAACTCCAAAGTATTCCAATAAAGAGCACGTGATCAATACGCAGGGCTCTCTGCCCTGTTATTTCTACTTACAAACCTACTTGAAAGTTTCTATAATGAAATATTTTTAAAAGACAGATTTCTATGGGTCTCTTCAAGTTCTGAATCTCTGGGATCCAGGGTAAAGGTACTGTTACCACCTGCACTAATCAGACATTTGGATTTCAAAAGATTCCTAAAAGTATAATCTAGTTTTTTGTTTGTTTGTTTGTTTGTTTTTTATTCAAAGTATAGGCAGCAACCCATAGGAAAGTAATGAAGTCAATTTAGGAATGAAAGGTACTTTTTAAAAACTGGCATGGGGGCTTGCGAGATGGCTCAATGGTTTAAAGTGCCTGCTTAGGCAAAACTTAGGCAACCGCAGAGACGGCTGTTTGATCCCCAGCACCACATGCTGCACCAGCCCCACTTCCGGGGCAGGCTGAGCTGGCCATAACATAAATAAATAAAGTTTAAAACAAAAACTGGCATGTAATGGTCTAACTCATGGAGGCAGTAAGTAGAAGTATTGTTTAATGAAACTTGTATTTACATTTTTTATACAAAGTCAAATGACTACCAAAGTGAAATGTATTCCTTACTAAGAACACAAGATATATTCATTTTTATTATATTTATTCAGACTCTAACAAAGCAATCCTAAAGAACAGATTTATACTCTGGTTTCTCTTCAGATCATATAAATCTTTGGCCTTTTACTAAAGAACAGATCTGAAAGATCACTGGTGTTTCTAACGTTTCAAGTGGTGTTATACCTTATCTGTTTCACACCTACCTTCCTGTCTGCAGAAACTGATTCTGGCTCTTTCCAACACTGCAAAATCTATGTTACAGAGAACAGAAAAGGACAACCACATTTTCTTTTTACTTGTTTTAAAATTTGGTACAGGGTCTCACTACACAGTGCAGACTCGTGATCCTGTCTCAGCCTTCCCAGCACTGGCATTACAGGCATGCGGACACCATGCCTGCCTCCAGGGAGGCATGCCCAGCATTCCAGGGGCCAGCAGAGCATGTGGTACTGGGGATCTAACTCTGGTCCCCAAGCTTGCCAGACAGGCACTTGGTCTGCTGAGCTATCTCCCTAGTCTCATATTTCCTTAAAGTCAGGTCTGCAGCACCTCCAACCTCTAACAGTTCTAACATCATCAGAGGGACTATACAATTCCAATTCAGAATGCAGCTTCCTGGCAAAAAGTATGCAGTACAACATTAGCCTAAATCTCTTTAGCTTTCAGTCTTATCAGTAACAATTTAGCTTTGAACCAAATGATCTAAAATTTTATTTTGTTAGGTATCACAGCCAGCACCAAGTTTAAAATTATTGGAGAGCTTGTTTTTTAAAAAGAATCCTATTCATAGTTATTGCTCTAGTACAGTTGTAATCAACCCTTAATATACTCTTAGTGGATTCAATGATTCCTGTTGATTTGTGATAAACTTGTTCCATCTGAGCCCAAGATCTCTGTTTCTCCTATTTGCTTGTATAGTCTTTTTTTTTTTTTTTTTTTTTTTTCTTTTAATTTGTAAAGGTAACCGGTGTAGGCAAAGCAGAAAATTTCCTTACAGGATGTTTCATCTCTAACTTTGACATTCTAAATTTTGAATCTAGATTCTAGAGATAATTTGCTGTTCTTTAAACTTTCACACGATACTGTCCAGAGCCAAAATATTCATTAATAGCCAAGTTTAGTGATAAAAATGTTAAATGTTTGTGACTGAAGAACCAAAATGTAGACTGCACTGGCCAGGCGTCCCCCATCCCCCACTGCAGTATTCACAGTAACTCTATAGCTGGCAAAAGAGTCCCAGCAGGAAGCGCCTCACGGTATAAAAGTAACTTCCTTCACCTGCCAGTCCCCACAGTGGTCTCAGGGGCCCTGTGCTCCAGCGAGTCCAGCCTTGTGCACGAAGGCTGACACCCTCTGATCCCCACATTCATTTTAGTAACGAAAATACCCCATGCTATTCCATCGAAATGAACCATTTTTCCATCAGTTCTGTTTATTCCCTCAAAAACTACAAAGCGGCAAGTCATGGGAGAAATTAATTAAGCCACCCATCTGTTATTGTGGTTGACTGTTTTCACATTTCCCCTTCATTAAAAGCCCTGAGAATGAATTAGAATCTGTTTCATTATTTTCTTTTCCTTGTTGCTTAAAAAGTAATTATTTCTAAAACAGTTTCATTGGATGACTCAGAATATTATATTTTGTATTTCATAGAATTATTCCTCCTTACTATCCAGAGAATCTTTGGCAAAGTACTTTCTAAAATTATAATTTTACCTCCCTAATGTGGTTTCTATGGAGATTAAGTGAGGAAAGAGAAAGTACTCAGCGACAGCCAGAACCACTCAGCAGTGTTACGATAAGACACTACTCATGAAGCCAGGCATGGTGGTCCCCACCTGCAATCCCAGCATCTCAGGAGGCTGAAGCAGGAGGATCAAGAGATAGAGGCCACCTCGGGCTACGTACGCAGTGAGTTCAAGGTCAGCCTGGAGTGCACGGGGAGACGCTGTTGCCAAAAACAGACAGGAAAGATCCAAATATATTCCGTGCACAGAAACTCAATACTTATAAAACAGACTCAAGCTTCCTCACTGGATGTCTTGTATAAAATACTCATTTCTGGGGAGAAGGAATCACCACACTTATGACAATGGGTTCTCTTTACAAAGAATTCTTGTAATTTAATAAATGAAACAGGAGAGCAGGGAAACATACGTGACCAAGACCATGAAGGATGTTCAACCTCAACTGCAAAGAGGAGTTAAAGCTTTATTTGGTTTTGTCTCCTTTTTTCCATTGTTTGTACTTTGTCCTTTCTAGATTTCTGATATATTCCTTTCATCTTTTTCTTTCTTCTTCCAATTTTACATGCATATATCTGGTACTATGAATAACTGGTTGGAGGGCCAGGGAGATGGCTCAGTGGAATAAATGCTTGCATGGCAAGTGCAGGGTCCTGAGTTCAATCCCCAATACCACACACACAAAAAAAAATGATGAATAACTAGTTGGAAGACAGCACTACTTTATTACAACAAATATTATGAAATTCACATTACTTTATTAAGTGAAATTTTGTATACTTGTAAATTTTTCTGTTTTAAATCTCAGTTGTACTCTGAAAAAATTTTAAAAATAAATGACATTAAAACAACATAAAAGGGGTTGGTGAGATAGCTCAGCAGTCTAAGTGCCTGCCTGATAAGCTCAAGGTCTCGAGTTCAATCGCCAGTACCACATGCCATGCTAGCCCCAGAACCTGGAGCACACCATAGAGCCCCTAAAACTGGGCATGGTGGTACCATCTGTAATGGCAGCACTGGGGAGACTGAGACAGTCTCAAAATTCACTTTGTTTTGTTTGCTATTTTGTTTTGAGACAGAGTCTGGCTGTATAGACCAGGCTGGCTTACAACTTATGTTAATCCTCCTTCCTCAGCCTCCCACATGGCAGGATCCCATATGTACACTAGAACACCCAGCCCATAGTATTTAATCCCCACCATAGCTAACCCTCAAAAGAAAGCCAAAACAAGGACTAAATTTACCCACAACTACATTTACCCAATAAATCCCAACTCTTTCAATGCAAGTTTTAACTGCACTTCAATTTAATAGTATTTTTTCATTAAAATAATAAAGAACATTCATACAATTTGGGAAAAGAAAAAATTACTCATAAACCTGCTTCTTAATGCCATCACTATAAGTTCTGGTCCAAGATCCCAAAAAGAATTTGCACACTGTACGCAGCACTCAACACATTGGCCTGGAGCCGGCGAGACGGCTCAGCAGTCTAAAGCGCCTGCTTAGGCAAGCTTAGGTAACTGCAGGGACCACGGTTCAATCTCAGCTGTGTTAGTCCCACCCCCAGGGCAGGCTGAGCGGGTCATAAAAATAGAAAAAAAAAGTCCTACATTTTCATTTTTGCGTCACACATATATACAGACAGAGAGACGGGGGCAGACAGATGTACAGATACATGCAGTGGTCCCTGTAACACTGATTTCACAAATATTGTAATTTGTAAAAATATTATTATAATTTATAGTAGTAAAGAATTGCATGCTATGTAATTTAAGGACACTAAAATAGCTCAAGCAGTAGATTTTGGACACCTGTATTTTCCCCAGTATATGCATAAATCTTTCAAACGTTGCGCCAAGCCAGGCCATGTGGCATCAACTGTAACCCCCACTACTCAGGAAGGTGAAGAAGGGTTGTGAATTCCAGGCCAGGCTGGGAACTCAGCAAAGCTATATATCAAACTCAAACTTAGAATGGGGAGGTATGTGTTACGATTCAATTTTTGATATCACATTTTTCTCCAAATTTTTTTAAAAATTTAACTGATATTTTAAAACATTTAAGCTGTTATTCTTAATATATATATATATATATATATATATATATATATACATATAATACTATTAGTTAATGAAGTAACAAAACGATGATAACCGAAATCTTTTTTTTTGTTTGTTTGTCTTTTTGCAACGGGCTCTCACTACAAAGTTCAGGCTGGCCTTGAGCTAACTTTGTAGCACAGGCTGGACTCAAACTCAGTGATCTTCCAGCCTTGACCTACCAAACACTGGGGTTACAGGGATGCACCAGCATGCCCGGCTCAAAAATCTTAATATTGAGCTGGGCATGGTGGCGCATACCTGTAATCCCAGCACTTGGGAGGCTGAGGCAAGAGGATCGGTGCGAGTTCGAGACCAGCCTGGGCTACAAAAGTGAGCTCAAGGCCAGCCTGAACTGCATAGCGAGACCCTGTCTCAAAAAGACAAAAAAAATTTAAAAATTAAAAATAAATAAAAAATCTTAATATCACTTCTAATTACAGTAAGGCTTAGTCTGCCATGGCTCTTCCAGTGCCCAGCCTGTCTGCGAGCAGATGCACTATTCCCAGCTCAACACCAGGACCCTCGACAAACACTGGACGCCTGGGATGAGAGCAGCATGGAATCTTGAATTTACCTGGACATCTAAAGACACCCAGCCACTCACTCCTGATGCCCGGAGGACTTTGCCCACTCGAGACATCCAGAGAACTCTGACCACTGTTGTTTACTAAGACCTTCCCACCTCAGCTCTCAGGCCTTCTTTCAAGCCCCTATACAGAAAACCTCACTCCTCTTTGCTCCCTACAGACGGCCTTTGCACTGTCTGCCTGCCTGTACCTAGCACAGTATATTCCACACTGGGCTGTCCTCACATAAGCCTAGGCTCTTGACTGATCTCTGCCTCATGCCATTCCTCACAATGATAAGATTACAAGCCTGGATAAAAGAAGGATTAAATAATTCAGTAAAAGAAAAACCAAATTCCATGATTAAGAAAGATGTGCCTGAAAACTCTCAGAGCCTTTCCTTTGAATCTTGACTTAAACGTGGCTGGAGAGGTGGGCACAGTATTTCTCTTCATTTGCAGGGAGGAGGTGTTTTGTTGTTGTTCTTGTTGTTTTATTATGACCCCCTCAGCCTGCCCTGGGGGCAGGGCTGGCTCAACCTGTGGTGCCTGGGACCCAAACCTCAGTCCCTGCAGCCGCCTGAGCTTTCCTAAGCAGTTGCTTTAGACCACTGAGACATCCTGCCAGCCCCTGAGGGGTTGTTCTTTTGAGACAAGGTCTTGCTCTGTAGCCCAGACTGGCCTAGAATGCACAGCGACTCTCTTGGCTCAGCCTCTGGAGTGTTGAAATTACAGGTGTGCACCACTATGCCTGGATGTACAGTGGTTCTCTTGAAAAACTAGAGCTACACTCAGCCAGGTGTTCGGCACATGCAAGGCTAGAGCACTCAGGAGACTGAGGCAGGAGAGCACCTCAAGTTCAAGGCCAGCCTGGGCTACACAGTAAGTTCAAGACCAGCCTCAACTACACTGCAAGACAGACAGAGTCCATTACACTAAGCTGTGCACAGACCGACACTCAGGCGATGCCACCCAGTTCTTCCATCAGCAGGGAATGATCAGAGCACAGATTCCTCCGCATCTTCTACACAGTATTGGTTCATAGCAATGGCCCTTTCTGAATGCTTTACTGGGTTGACCTGCGTGCTTTCCTGATAAAGAGATCTAGCCATGTGTGGTGGCACACACCTGCAGTCAAACACTGTGGGAGCGGAGGCAGGAAAACTGCAAATCCAAGCCCAGCCTGGGCCATTTATCCAATCTTTTTTTTTTTTTTTTTTTTTTGGTCTTTTTGAGACAGGGTCTCCCTGTGCAGTTCAGGCTAGCCTTGAGCTCACTTTTGTAGCCCAAGCTGGTCTCGAACTCGCACCGATCCTCCTGCCTCAGCCTCCCAAGTGCTGGGATTACAGGTGTGAGCCACCATGCCCGGCTATCCAATCTTAAAATCTTGATTTTGGTTTTTTTTTTTTTTTTTCCAGTGCTGGGGACTGAACCCAGCCCTTCTGCACGAAGCTGCATTCCCTGTCCTCTACTGCATCTTAAAACAATCTTACTAAGAAACATCTTATAGTGGCTAGAAGTTAGTAAAGCTACAAGGCACCTTACAGGGTCTTTCTGCTCCTCTTAGCTTAACCAGGCTACTCAGGGCAGGCGGCACTCACATCCTTAATCCGAGCACCCTTGACCCCAGCAATGCACCACGAATCAATCCCAGCATCAAACTCCAGATCTAGCCACCTCTGAAGAAGCCTGACCTGTGACTGCAGGAGGCTGTGGGGTATGTCTAGACACCAGCTGTAACTCAGGATAAGGGCCACTACATAAATTAGGCACAGATGGGAAGGAGACCAGGTGGTCACAAGATGGAGAGGGGAGTAAAATCAGTCAAGGTAGGACAGGCATAGGCCATGTGGACTGATCCCCAAGATGTGTGTGACTACCGCATGTCGGTAACACATAAAAAAAGTTTCAAGAACAGTTCTATGTCCATGGTTATATTAATCAATTTAAAATGAGATAAAACATAAATTAGGGACTGTAAGGGATGGCAATAACAAATACAGAATAACTATGAATAGGATAATAATATGGGCCATCATTAAGTGAAACGAGGTGTTCCTCCAACACAAACTCCAGGGTAACATTACCCTCCACCCAGTAACTAAATGCACATCTGTTCAATAAGTTGATGACTTTATTTCCTTGCTTATAAGTAACCCTGTCACATTTTTAGTGGGGATCACTCCAAACATCAGTATGAAGTAGCTTTTATACTGATATGATATTCAAAAGTCAGATACTGGTGTAGTTTGAACAGGATTTCGAGTGAGCAAAGCTTTCGCCCAAGTTTGTGGACAGAGCTACCAAGGATTCACTCCGATCAGTAAGTAAGTACATCTTAGTTACAAGTTTAACAGTTCTCAACACTGGCCTTTGGAACCCAGGAGGAAGGGAAATCTGTTGTCATGCCCCGGGAATACTTTCCAGACTCAGATACCAAAAAGCCAGTCAACATAGATGAGCAGCTCCTGCAGCAGATTACCCTGGAGCTACTACTGCAGCAGCTAGGAAGAACGGAAGGCGAGTATGACAGACCATGAATGTTCCAGCCCATTATGCTCAGTCTCAGCTTACAGAATGATTTGGTTCCAAATTAGGCTGAAGAGCTTAATCCTATCTGCGAAAGCTTTGCCAACACAGGATCAACAGATACATGCACCATGAACTCAACCTAAACTAAAAACAGGCCATGTGTTTAAGCTAAAAGAATGTATTAGGGAAATTGTAATTGATTCCCTGCTCACAGCACCTGAGGACTTGTTCATTTAATGAAGCACTCACCTTCACAAGCATCCTCAATATCTATACTGGCAAACGGCAGGCTCATGAGGGAATCCACGGTGCTGATGTCACAGTCCTGGGATATGTCCTCTTCTCCGGACCTACTGTCACACATGCTGGAACTTGATGTGCCTTTGACACATCCCACAGAAGAAAAGGCATCATTTAACTTGCTATGCTTCAAAACTTCTGTCCAAAACCAAAGCAATTCAACCCACCAAACTCATCTTAGCATCAAGCAGACAACTCCCATACGTATGCAGGCAGTTCTTATACCCTATTCTGTATGTTCAATGCATTTTTACATTAAGTACCTGGTTTCTAAAACTTTAGCCATGTTCTAATGCATGGTAACTCCAGGGAGAGTCAATCAACAGCCCTCAACTTTTTTTACAGCTATGTTTTTGTGTGTGTGTGTGTGTGTGTGTGTGTGTGTGTGTGTGTGTGTGTGTGTGTGACCAGGGATTGAATTCAGGTCCTTGCATTTGCCAGGCAAGCACTTATGTTACTGAGCTATCTCCCCAGCCCTAGCTACCTTTCTTTAATTCTAAAAGTGCATTTTCATTTTTAAAACTTTTATCTATTTATTTTTTGCGGGGGGCTGTGCTTGGTGTCACCTATCGTCCCAATACTTAAGAGGCTGAGGCAAAATTTAAACTAAATAACACTACCTGTTTTCTTTCTTTCTCAGCTTTGAGCTCCCAGTGATCCTCCTGCCTCAGTCTCCCAAGCACTGGGATTCTAGGCATGTGTCACCATGCCCTGCTACACTACATGTTTCACCTACCTTTTGAAAACAAACACATCAGGCTTAATCTTTTCCTATGTTTCTAATATTACATATACATGCTCACCTGTATAGGTTCTCACTTTTTTCTCCGTAAGGACTTTTCAGTTGTTTCTCCCCATCATAACATGTCCCAGTGAGAACTTAAATACGGCTCCCATGGCTGCATATCATTTTTGGCCATAACAGCTGCCCATGGCCATCCACTAACGTGAACTCCGACTTCATACTCAGTCCCTGCTTTCTTACTAGGGGTGGGCAGATCACACTCATCCTGGACAGCCATGAAAACTGCCAAAAGGTCATTGCTGTCAGGCAGCAGCCGCTCCACACCTTTAGTGACAGATGCAAGTGTCACCTGCACAAGGTCCTAAGGTGCTTCCACAATTCTCACTCCATCTATTCACTGAAAACTAATCTACTGCTAAGCTATTAACGGAATAACTGATTTCCTTGTTATAAGCTCTGATTTTGAATACCTGCAATACACATCCCATTCAGAACATGGCCTACAACATACAATAATTACCAAATTAGGTCCCAGTTAACATGTATGCCAAAACTGTGAGAGTGTTTATGGCAGTTTCAGTCATCTCCGCTATTAACACACCCTCTTGTTAAAAGAATAGTAATAGAACTTAAAAATCACTCAAGTTTAACGTTTTTAAAAATAATACATTCTTGATAACAGGTTTTTTTGGTTTTTGTTTGGGGGGGAGTCATAGGGGTTTTTGTTTTGTTTGACAGGGTCTCACTGTGTAATTCAGACTGGCCATGAGCTCAGGTGATCCTGTTGTGTCAGCCTCTTTAATGTTGGGATTAGAGGCGTCCATCCCCACAACCTGAGCTCCTTATTTTATTCTTAAACCAAGCCTCAGGAGACAAGAAGTAGCCCATTTAACACTGGTATCTCAGTACTAGCTCTTAAATCCTTGCATCACTCAAACTACAGAGTCTGTCACTCACAATACATGGATCTAGGATTTTTCAGCTCCATGATGGTGTCCAGTACAATGTGTGTCCAGTACAAATCACACTTGGGATTCTGAATTCTGATTTTTTCTGGCAAGTGAGAGTGAGAAATGGAGCGATCCTATTGTAAGTTAGGCAACAGCAAACCACAGCTTCCAGGCAGGAAAAAACTAAAGAAAATTCTAGCACTCCAGGAGGCTGAAGCAGGAGGGTCTTGAGTTTGAGGCCTGCCTGGAATACTGTCTCAAAAAAAAAAAAAAAAAAGGCGGGAAAAAGGGCTATGGGGAAAGAGGCTACGAAGGGGATGGCTGGATATACTAGTCAGACAGGAACATTCCCCGAGAGCCATCAGCAAACGCCCATGTCAGCCACTCTAACTGGGCTCATCTGCTGAAGGAACCACACAGGTAAACCCACAGCCTGAAATCCAAGGCTGCCCATTTGCAGCTGCAGGGCGACTCGTTCGCAATCTCCTGTCTGTAATCCCAGCACTGTGGAGGCTGAGGCCGGAGGGCAGCCAGGGCGCCAAAGTGAACTGAAGGCTCTCTGTCTTCTCTCCTACAGATCCCTGCACCCTGCATTAGAAATGCATCTCCAAAACGAACCCCGGGCCCCCACCCGCCCTCAGGCCCCTGGCTCCAGGCCTGATCCTTGCGCTGGTCAGGCCACTGCCAAGCCCTGCGCCACGGCGTGCTCCTTGCCGCGTTCTTCGCTTCCCGCGCGTTGCAGCGTAAGGCTGCAGAGCGGCGCCTCCCGGGCTGCGCGGCTCCCATCCGGGCTGCGGTGCGGGGGCAGCAGTCCCGGGAGCAAGGAAGAGCCTCTCCTAGTCCGGTTCGCCAGAATCCAAGGGGAAACGAAAGCGAAACCCGAGGCGGGGCGCCCCGCTCCCGCCCGAGGCCCACGCGCGGCCCCGGCCCGGCCCCGCCGCTCACCCTCTCTGGGGCTCCACGGAGGCGGCGCGCGACGGCCCGGGCCCGCGGCGGGGCCTGCGGAAGCGCGGAGGCCCCCGAGCCGCAGCCCCGCGAGCAGCTGCGGCGCGCGCACACCCAGCATGGCCGGCCGCGCGCCGGAGGGGCCGCGCGCGCCCCCGCGCCGAGAGCGCGCCTCACCTTCCGGGCCCGGCGGCTCCGGAGCGCGCGCGCAGTGACTAGGGCGCGAAGCCCAGGGCCGAGCAGCCGCGCACGCGCACGGTTCTGACTGCAGGCGGACGAGGGAGTGTGTGCGTGCGAATAGTGAGAGACTTTATCAGCTTTCCTTTAAAATTGTTTTGCAGCCAAAGCAGAATTTTAGCAAGGGTTAAGGAGACAGAAATGAAATGATACAGGTGCTGCTGAAGCGAGCGCAGTAGAAGTGAAATGGAAACCAACAACTACGTCTTGCAGAATAAAATAAAGGAGGTGGGGGAATTTCTTAGTGTATCAGTCTGTGCTTGCTAGAAATACAGATTCAATACAAGATATACACATATCAGAACTTACAGGATTGGCTTACCGTGGCGTCCCAGAGTCTGGTTTTAGAGTAGAAAGTCTGTCTGTCTCTGCTGGAGACCAGGCCCTGAGCTCTGGGCGTGGTCCCCAGAGAGACCTATCAGGAGGTCACAGGGTCCAAGGTGCAGACTGAAGACAATGCCTAGAGAGGGCTAGAGCCTCCAGAGGAGCAGGAACAGTCTTTCCTGTACCCTTTTATACCATTCCAGGACCATCATCCCTAGAATGGCTCTTCCCCACCCACAACTGTACTGCATCAGTTGAGCTGGATGGTTCTCACTCATGCTTACACATTATTAGCTGTCACTTTTTAAAAATAGAAAATAAACCTTTCACTTTGAAAAGATGCCATTGGCTTTTGTTTTTAATAGAAACAAACCCAGAACAAGCCGTTAATGCCTATAATCCCAGCACTCGTTGAGTGAGGGCTAGAACACCAAGTTCAAGCCTAACCTCAGAGTTTATCAACCTACCAAGGGCCTGTCCCAGAAAAACAAAAACCACAGGGCTGGGGAGGTAGCTCAGTAGCCTAAGTGCTTCCTGATAGACACAAGGTTCTGAGTTCAACAGAAAAACCAAAAGTCTCGTGAAGTCGTTCAGTACAAAGGCCCTGGAATTCAACTGTCCTCCGAGGTTCAATTGTGAGAGCATGAAGAAAAAAGACAGCAAACGCACATGTCTGTAATCCTAGCATCCGGGAATTTAAAGGCAGGTAGGATCACAAATTCAGCTGAACTTGGCGATTTAATAACTTAGAAAGATCTGTTGCTAAATCAATAAATGACTGAGGCTGTGGCCCAGTGGGAAGGTCCTGGGTTCAAGCTTCAGTACAGGAGGAGCGGGGAGAAAGGGAAGGAGCTGGGGGGCGGGGCGAGGGAGGTTTGCTGATTTCCACACCCATGGCATTGATCCACACCCATAGCATTGATGAGCTGCTCATAAAATGCAAAAGGGTCTTCTACCTAGTATTTTGATGCCTGAGCTCCCTCTTGACATTGTGGAGGTAAAATAGGCATTTTTGTTAAAATGATCACTGCATAGTAAAGAAGGAAACATAAATAACTGTAATACATACTAAAAGCTATAAAACTTTGTTCTACATATAATAATCAGATTCCCCGTTGCTGAGCTGCAATACCCAACATGCTCAATTTAAACTTTATTTATTTGACACAAGGTCTGGCTACACAGTTTAGACTCGTAGTGATCCTCTGGGCTCAGCCTCCACAGTGCTGGGATTACAGGCATGAGCAACCACATCCAGTTTTGAGTGGCCACATCATGCAGTACTGGGGATCAAACCCAGGTCCTTGCGCTTGCTAGGCAGGTGCTTAAACCACCAAGCTACCTCCCCAGTCCCAATACATAAAATTCAAAGGAAGAAAGGCTTAGCTTGACCCACAGGTTTAGTGGACTCACTCCAAGGCTGGCTAGCTCCAGTGCAGGGCCTCACTGAGAAAGAATCTGCAGAGCAAAGCTACTCAGCATCTGGTGACCCGAAAGTAGCCAGGGGAACAGTGTCAGAGAGCAAGGGGCTGGGGGCCATAACAGTACTGGAGGGCCCACTTATAGGGTCAGCCAGACACACCCACAGGTGTGCTTCATAATCACTTAGGTATCTTCCAGGTCAATCAAGTTAGGGCAACAGGGTGGCAGGACAGCCATGTGTGGTATATTCACCTACAAGCCAATACTCTGGGTGGCTGGGGCGGGAGGACTGCAAGCGCAAGCATGCCCTAGAAAACTTGCTGACTTAGCATTAGCCCATCTCAAAATAAAAATATGAAAAGGGCTGGGACTCTAGTTAGGAAGATCCTTGAGTTATTATTGGGCTAATGTGGGAAATCTGTCACTCTAAGAGAGACCATAGGATCAACCATAAAATATTCTTGTCAAAGGTGTTTGACTTTGTCTGGGTGTATAGGTAGTATACATAAAACTTGATGGACGAACCAAATAGCTCAGCGGATTAAAGTACCTGCTTAGGCAGATGCAGAGACTGGGGGTTCGATCCTCAGCATGCCTTGCAGTGCTGGCCCCACCCCCTGGGCATGCTGAGACCCTGATTGATACTGGGTGTGGTTGCATGCACCTGTATCCCACTATTTGGGAGACTAAAAACAGGAGAATCACTATGAGTCCCATCTGTTTAATGAGACCCTGTGGACCCTTACTGAAACACATTAAATAAATAAATACATAAAATTCAAGCACTAAAAAATAAATGGCTTAGACCCTTCAAAAACTAAGTGGGTGTTGTTGGCAAGAGAACAATATGGCAGCTTCAACATAAATCCTTTGATGCAGGAATCCAGGGGAATAACAGGGCTATGTAGTGAGTTAAGAGGAGGGATGGGGGCTGGGGAGATAGCTCCTTGGCACAAGTGCCTGCCTGGCAAGTGCAAGGTCATGAGTTGAAACCCTAGTCCTGAAAAAAAAAAAAAAGAAAGAAAGAAAGAGGAGGGACAGACAGAACCAAGAAGGAAGGGAAGTGTACACTGGGTTATTAAGGCCTTAGTGAGCAATGCTGAAGAGGCTGGATGTTAACCTGATTCTTTTCAGAAAACAAGCAAATTCCTACAAATTTATCAATTTAACTCATGTTCAGTATTTACCAATTCTGTCATATTCTTTAAAAAACACTACCATGGGCTGGGGAGATAGCTGGGTGGTTTAAGTGCCTATGTGGCAAGCGTAGGAACCTGAGTTTGATCCCCCATACAGCATATTGTGCCTGCCCAAGAGCCTGGAATGGTGGCTCTGAAACCTGGTATGGTGGTGCACACCTGTAATCCTAGAGCTAGGGAGGCTGAGACAGGAGGATCACTATGAATCCAAGCTGTATAGCAAGACCCTGTATCAACAAAAAAATGACACTAGGATTGTAAAGTCTTGATATTAGTCACCTGAGTTTCTACAGCCTCACCACAGTCAGCACTACTTAATACTCAGTACTGAAGCATGGTCCAGTTTAATAAAAATAGCCCACTGCTGTCTCAGGAGATTGCAGCTATGGCTACAAACCACTGGGGGCTGCTATGACCTCTGTCCTGGGCCTGGTGGCCCACCTGACTTCAGTACCCCCTGCCCTGACTCACTGTTTCGCCACATTGCCCTGTTTCTCACACTAGCCTCTTTGCTCCTTAAATGTAGAACCTGTGTTCAAAGTCTTTCTGTCCCCATTGTGGATTCAGATGCAACGTGTGCAAAACCTCCAAACAGCTACTCTGCTGCTCGTCCACTGGGAATGGCAGTGGGTGACAAGATGTGTCTGTCCTTGGAGTCCTCTAAGACAGGAAAATGCAGAGCACTCAAACCACAAACACACTGAACACCACCATCAAATCTCAACGTGGGTCAGCAAGGGCCTTTCGGGCTTCCGTACAGGCTTTCAAGGTACAACTCAGACAAGCCATGATTCCTCGCTGACAAAGAATATCAAGACAAATCCAATAATCAATGTTACCAAGAAGAGGAAACACAAGAGGGACATGCCCCTCAGGCCTTTGTGGATGGTTGGCACTCTGTGGCGGACTAGCATGCCATGCTCTCATGCTTGAGACAGCTCATAGGGACCCCTGGGACCGTCCCAGAGCCTCACACTGTTGAGACACTGATTGAGCAACGGCGTTTTTTCCCAGCTTGCCACAGAATGGATCATGAGTCAGACAACTGCGAAAAGAGAAAACAAGCAAAACAGGAGCGGAGGGCCATCTCTCAGTAAGTCATCTACCAAAGCAGGATCATTTTAAGGGTTAGAGTTTGAATGTGAAGCACATATATTTCTCATCGGCTTCATGCAGAGATATAGAGAATAGCATTCACTGTGGGTAAGGTTGTAGAAATAAAGAACAATTTTGGAGGACAGGAAGGAAAAGGCAAACAGAAATATAAGAAAGTCCAGATTCCAAAGAGGACAGTGATCTGTGCATGTTTTTAAAGAATATTTTGTATATATTTAGCATTTTATTGTGTAGATAAATGGAAGACCATACAGGAAATTGATATTTGTAATAGTGGGCTGGTTAATGCTTTTTACCACCACTACTGTTTGAACTGCAAACAGATTTCTACTCAGAGTTAGTGTGAAGAATAATCTGAACTGTCCTCCAGACAGCCATATTTAGGGAAGTAGTGATCAGTTCCATTACTCTGTTTTCTTCAGCATTGAAGTGACCCTACAGAGCCCTTTGTGACCCACTGCAAAATCTTTTTCTCGGGGTTGGGGACATAGCTTTGTGGTACAAGTGCCTACCTGGCAAGTGCAACATCATGAATTTGAATCCTGGTCCCACAAAAAAAAAAAAAAAAAAAAAAAAAAAATCAAAATCTTTTTCTCTCTCAAGAAAAGATTTAAGGTGGCAATGACATTTATTTTTATTCTATAAGACAAAAAAATGTATTATGCGTTTCTGTGTAAGCACTGACCAAGCCTGTAGTCCTGCTGACAAGTGACCCGCTCCTTTTTTTTTTTAACATGCTATAGTCTCTGGCAATGAGATACTACATGGCTCTGTATGTGTTTCCTTTGCGTCTGGTCTTCCCCTTTTTCTCTCTTGCTCTTTCTCTACCCTGCAATAAGAAACTCAAGGTCAAGCTCCGCACACTCCACCAGCCACCTCCTCTGCTCCTGCATGCTGCATGTGCTTGTGTTTCTCATTTCTCAGTCCTTTAAATTCAAGTTGTATGACTGTGGGAGAGAATAACTGTAAACAGCTTTGACTAAATCATACCTACGGAAAACGATCTTCTTACAGCCCACTCTGTGCTTTTAGTGTTGTTGACCTTTAAAAGCAAGAAGGTCTTTGATAGTGGATCTGTTTTGTTTGGCCTTAGTAAGGCCAGATGTTTATAGCCATTCAATTCTTTATCCTCTCTTTTCATGGCATCGTTATCTTTAATTAACACTTTTTTGAACATTGTCTTGTCTTAATCATACTGTAAATTTAGGTTTCGGTCAGCTTTGAGCAAAAATGACATGGAAAATTCTATTATTCATCATCTAATAAACTTGAAACTTAACTGGGAATATTTACTATAACAGAATGAATGTAAATAACATTTCTGAGAATGCTTTCTGTCAAGGCGAAACCTCTTATCTTTAGCAACAGTGTATGTGGCCCTGTTAAAAACAGCCATTTATGAGATGAGATTCATATATATAGATTTTTTTATTTTAGGGATTTTTATACACATTTATGAAATGCCAAAGACCAATCAGACTGCTAATGCACACATAGTGCAACTTGCATAAAGGAAAAAACTTTAAAGATCAAAACTCATATCATCACTGAAATTAACACTTTTTACTGTGTTTGTACTTTAATTCACAATGGAAAAATATCTTCCAAAACTGGAAACTCATACTACTTGTGTAAACCATGGGTCATGTTATTGCCTGTGTTTATCTGTCCCCCAAAAGCCTTATGTACTTTTCTGAGGGGGAAGGGGGAAGACAAGGTCTCATATAGTTCAGTCTGTCATTGAAATCATTATGCAGCCCAGGTTGGCCTCGAACCTGCAAAAATCCTCCTGCTTCTACCTCCACCTCCCAAGTGTTAGAATTACAGGCTTGGCTCTCACGTACTTTATTTTTTTTTTTAATTTTTATTTATTTATTTATTTATTTTCCTTGTTTCAGAACCTTTGTTTGTGTATTCATTCATTTTTTGGCCGGCTCAGCCCGCCCCGAGGGAAGGGCTGGTGCAGCACGTGGTGCCCGGGATCGAACCCCGGTCCCTGAAGCCGCCCAAACTTCCCCAAGCAGGCGCTCTAGACCACCCCGCCAGGCCCTCTCATGTACTTTAGATGGAACTTTCCTCAAGGTAGCTGAATTTAGAGTGCGAGACGGATTCATGATGCAATGCTGGGATTAAGGGTCCTGGGATTGAGGGTGTGAGTTGTACACTTGCCCTAGGGCAGGTAGTTTGTGTGCAATATACAGGACAGAAAGGCCTGAACTCATTCTGTCTCCTTCTTGTTGTTTGTCTCCCTCTTATTGTCCAGCAGATTGTGGACTAAAACCTCCAGAAACCATGAGCTAAATAAGCTTTCCCAGCAGTGTGGAGGATCCTTAAAAAAAACTAGAGCTGGAAATGCCATTCAATCCAGCTATCCCCCGACTGGGAATTTTCCCAGAAGAACTGAAGACATCATACCATACCCTTTGTCTGTGCGCCTATGTTTATAGCAGCCCATTTTGTAATAGCCAAATCTTAGAAACAACCAAAATGCCCATCTTTTGAAGAATGATGGAAAAAGATGTGGTATTTTCATAAAATGGAATATTACTCAACTAAAAAGAATGATATTTAATTCTTTGGACTGAGGAACTAGCTCAGTAGAATAAGTTCTTGCCTAGCCAGCCCAGCACAAGGGCCTGAGTTCAATCCCTGGTCTAGCAATGATAATAATAATAATTCTTTAATAAATCTGGAATTTCTTTAATTATGTTATGGACATAGAAATTTTGCTTTTCTCCAAAAAATCTAAGTGCCTGAGTGCTGTCATGATATACAATCCATAGTCAGCAACATCCATTCTTCCAACAAAACAAAGATGCCCTCTTGGTTTTTGTCAAGTTGTATTTTCAGTCAGTCAATTAATCTTATAAACTACAGGGTGCTAAAGTATTAATAAAGTCCAATGCCTTCTGTTTCAAAATAATTGCAGGAAAATACATGACATACTTTATATAATACATAGGCAACAACTTTCCTAATTATTAAGCTACAGAGCAATTATTATCATTTGTAGCTATACTTTTCCCCAAAGCCTCACATACTACAGGCTTCTGTCCCAGAGTTGTGCTCCTGGGGAGTTATGGATCTGTTCCAAATCAGCCTAGGGTTTCTTTGTTCCCTTTGGATGGAAATTGTGACTCAGCAAGATGCAGCTCTGCTAGTTATCCTGATGGAACCAGGTGACATCAGTTAGCACTGGTTGACAATGGTTGACACAGAGAGCTATTGGTCACTGCCACTGCTGGCTGTCATCATCCGATTACAGCATGTACTGGACAGCATAGGTCAGTCCTGCTGGGCTTGGGACCTCTGCTGCTTGCCTCTAGAGCTCTTTGGTGTTAACCACTGCATTTGTTTATTTTGTCCACACAATTCTGGATAAGTACACTCAAAGGAGTTTTGCAGATTTGTTTTCTTTTGTGGCTAATTGGACTTCTCTATATGCTTCACTTCTCTGCAAATCAAACTCTTTTACCCTGTCAGGGAAGTTTTCTGCCATAACATCTGTTAGCAGGTTGTTGTTTTTTTTTTAATATCACTTTTGCCATCTCCTGCTTTTTCACTGAGTCCAATCAATCTGGAGTTAGTTTTCTTTGCCTCATCTAGCAGCTGCTGGACTGACTTCTCATGGTCCCTTGTCTTTCTATGATCACTAACTGCAAGGCTGTCCGCTGTATTTAGAACCCTTAGGAGATGACTACTTCTCAGGTGTCCTCCAGGTGTAACTGGCTCTTGGTTTTTGAGTCTGTTGCAAAATCTTACCTCTTCAATTTGTTGAGGATGAGAAGATGCCACCTGTTTGGCTCAGCCACTTTGTTTTGGTACTTTGCTGCAGTGTTTTCTATGATCCTTGATCCTTAGTCAATTTCAGTCTTGGGATGCCAGGAAAAATCACTATTTAGGACCATCTGCCACACTTAGCTAAAGTTGTCCCATCATCAATATCAGTAACAATAATCATAGCCTAGAAAATGAAAAACTGAGGTAACCATTAATTTTCACTATTAACTGTATGAATTAGATGTGTAGTTATATAATAAAATGTAAAACAAACCAGAAAACTATATACAGTATGTAAGTCCTTAATATGGTAATTTTACCCTCAGAGGATAAACTTTTGAAGGGGTTAGAGAAAAATAGAGGGGTGGAAAAATAGAACGTGGTTATAAGGAAGGCTGGAGGAAGACAAAGGGACCGTGCTAACTTTTGGAAACTTGTGCAGAAGATGGAAGGGAAAAAGACAAGGAAGAGATGAAAAGAAGAACATAGCAACAACTACAAAGAGGATAGAAATCACTTTCATACTGATATGAAAATAAGGTCAAAGAATGAAGGAGAAAGTCAAGACAAAAAACAAAAGCCAAACCACTGACTGCAATAGTAAACAAACAAGAGAGAGAAAGAAGTCCACTTCGAGGTTTGTCTCTGGTGTCCCTGTTTACCAACATGTGGAGACAGAGTCCCAATCTGTGTCCATCTATCCCAGCAAGCTAGTAATAACTTTTTGGTAGGGTAGTGGATAGTCCCTGTGAGCCTACACCTTCTGGCGTAAACCAAGCTCATTTGGTCTGCAGCTGTCAGCACACCTTCCGAGGCCCTGAGCCCGGCTAGGAGCCACTAGATGTCGAGTGCGCAGCCACTCGGAACTCTGGAATCAGCAAGCCTCTCTCCAAGATGGTGCCTGGTCAGTGGTGTTCCTGAGCAGGATGACATCACCCTCAGCACTTACCACCAGCTAGTGTAGTCCTTCATGCCTGCTCTTCCTCCCCACTGTTGTGTTTCTCTGTGGAGGCCTCTGATGTTATCAGTAGTCACCACACGTCCACAGGTTTGAACTGCTTCTCTTGTACAGTGAGTCTCTTCTCAGGGAAAATGTGCCATCCGCTACCTCATTCTTCTTCATTGAAATTTCTCCCCCTTTATGCTCTCTGTGAGCTTTAATTTGTACACCAGATCCTCCTGGGGTCCAGGGGCCTCCCTTTTCTCCTTCTTGTCTTCCTCACATTGCTATATTCTAACATCTGTGTGCTGACTCTCACGGAGGTTCTTTCTCTGCTGCTCACCATCCCACCCTCTTGGTGCCTCTCCCCACTCACAGGACTTTTGAAGTCCACACTACCTCAGAAATAAATCATACACCGATTTACAGGAACACCAAAGCAAATGTTTATTTAACAGGGTCAGTGCTGCAGCAGAGAGGGCTCATATGTCAGAGGAAGCCCTCTTTGACTAAAGCCTCAGAAGTGCCTGTGAAGTACTACTTATGTAGTACTTACACGCCTGTTTCAGTGAGGGTAAGCACTGAAACCAGGGAATTTTCTGGAAGGCTTGCTGTGAATGCTGGGCATGCCAAAGAGGGGCCCAGGCTCTGCTCTTCCTAATCTTAGCCACTCCAAGTTGCCTTTTCCTTCCTCAAAAAGGCAACACTGTGGTCTTTACAGAGTATGGAGTTAGGAGTGTGCCATTCTGTGTAGGCACACCCATGGTGGAGTGTACAGTGTGCTAGGATAGCCAAGGAGTACACTGACACATGCATTAGCCGTTTGTAGGGGTGTAAAGGGGAGCAAAAGGAAATGACAGGAGGAGGTCCAGCAGCCCTGGCCAAGCCACACCCCCTATCGCTGAAAGGGAAAAAGAAAATGTGAGGCTCCTCTTCTGTCTCAGATGCCGGGAGAGGTAGCACTCAAGGTTCGGGGGCAGCAGGGGTCTATGAAGGAAAGGCGAGACCCCAGCCCCAGCCCCTATTATTCGTTGCCAAAAGGTGGACAGCTTTGCTGACACCTCTGAGCTACCACAGAGCCCTAAAGAAGTGGGGCAGGTATGGAGTGAAAGCTGGCTGTGGGCATAGAAAATGGGCTGACGTGGTCATTATTCCAATTATTATTTATTATTATTATCATTATCTGAACACTCACTTATTATATCCATTTCCTAGCAGAAAGTGAGCTCCATGAGGACAGGGATTTTATGTCCTCCATTTGGAGCCTGATATTCAGTATTTCCTTTCCTTTCTTTCTTCTTTCTTTTCTTTCTTTTGTTTTTCTTTCTTTCTTCTTGACAGTAATACTGGCAATTGAACAGTGGGCCTTTACACTCAGCTACATCCTCCACCTATTTTTAATTTTCTATGTGGAGACAAGGTCTTGCTAAGTTTCTCGAGCTGACTTTGAGTGTGCTGACCTCTTGCTTTGGCCTCCCAGAGGGCTGAAATGACAGGCTTGGGCCACCAGGCCTGGCCACACTCAAGTGTTTCTAAACAAGCATTTGCTGAATGGATTATTTGCTCAATAAACTTTCTGAAGCCGGAAGCCAGTCCTGAAGAGGTGATTGGCAGGGGATCCCGAGGCGTGGCTCTGGAGAGCTGCGGCCGCCGGCTGCTGCGTCTCCATGCGCTGCGGTGCAGCAGTGCCTCAGGACGCGCGCTCCCACCCAGCTGAGCCCTCACAGTTGTCGCTGCTCACGCGGCTTCCTTGGGGCTCACTCGCCTCCAAAGCACTATCTTGGCAATGCAGGAAAGTAGCCGTTGGTAATTCATGGCACTCTGCCTATTTCCAACAAAAAGTAAGGGAAAGAAAGAAGAAAGAACCGTGTCCAATTACGGTATTACTCTATGTCTAATACCTGAGATGCCAAAAATAAACCATGAATGTGTTGAGCAAGATGAATCATTGTGAACTACCTCAAGCTTCAAATTTATTTAGGAATATAACTTATTTAACAAAGTGCAGAGTTACTCCATCACACAATCCCAGCTGAAAGCAGGACACCTTCTTGGAAGAACATTTTTTTTAAATCGCTTTATGTTGAAAATTACCTCAATGCCACATAGCTTCCAAGTTCAATGCCACAGAGATCAAGGAACAAAGCACTCTACCATCTTACTAAAATACCCACAGCACATAGTTCACTGAATCATTAAAACACACTGTGAGCGTGCGGTGGAGGCCAACAATGTAATCCCAGCCACTTTGCAGGCTCACGCAGGACAGCTAGTCCAAGGCCAGTGGGTCCCAAAGCGGTGGACTCAAGGCCACAGAAACAAGGTACACTCAAGCATTCCTCTTTGTAAATGATCTCAGGGTTTCTTCCCTAGAAATGCAAAGCTGATAGCACACCTGCCCGCAGGTCCTCATGCGTGTGTGGGCCTCGAGATCACCAGCGCTGTCTTGGGGTTTCAATCCTAGCACGCTTGAACACTCAGCGTGTGCACACCTAGCCTTCTGGCACCCATACATTGCATGTCTCAACTCTCACATCCCATTCTTTCCCTTGACGACAGATCTGAATGTTCTCAAACAATAGAACGAGGGCAGGTTGCAGGTTTTTAATACCATTCTCTGTCCAATCTCATGCGGCTTTACCAATCCTTTATGAATTGTCTTGAGTTTCAATTTGGCACCGGAAAACCTACAAAAAAAAAAAAAAAGTGGCCTTATCTTCTGGGTTTCCTTTCTTCTAAACGTGATTATCTCTCATTCTGATAGTTGTCAAGGTAACCACAAAAGAGGTTGCTTACCTGTCTAGATTTCCTGCCCACTTAATTCCTTATTAAGACTCCTGTATTTGGAAAATGTCTCATTCTTATTTGTTCTTAACTCCCTAAACAAATTAAAAAAAAAAAAAAAAAAAAAACGTGAAACAAACTACCAATGTTAGGTTCTTCTGGCTATGGATTTATTTAAAACTCTCGAGCCTAGGCCGCTTATTGGGTCCAACAAAAGTTCGCTCTTCTACCCCCATCCTTGCCTTCTGGGTTTGCGCAGAGTTGGACACCCACAAGAAAGCACTGCTTTCCTTTCCTGCCCTGGGACCCTCCCCACATGTGTCTTGGAGCTGGCTTGTTTTGCCTTGTGCTTATTCTCTTTCAGCCGGGGGTCTCATCTCCCAAGAAAACCCCAGCTCTGGGCAAACGCAGGCAGTTACCACCCTTGTGATACACACGAAACAGTGGGTGGAGGAGTGAAGGCTTGTATAGGCTGAGAGACAAGAAGGGATTTGAAGAGGAAGTGGTATTTGGGAGTGATTTGGCAGTGGGTGAATGAGGCAGGTGGAGCCTGACAATGCCTCCTTTCCTGGTGGCAGTAGCAGGACCCTACAAGTCCACGTGAAGGCAAGAGGGCCTACCAGTTTGGCTGGTTCAGATCCCAGTGGGCTGGGAGATAAGGCTGGAAATTTAGCTTGGGGCCAGAGGATAGAAGGGCTTGAGTGCTGAGGTAAGCAAACAGGACTTGGTTACATTACAAGTCTGGATTGTTAACTCTGGGGCTGACACTGGGAAGGATGGCTCTGACCCCGTAGGCACACGTGGGATTTATTGCAAAGAGTAGAGAAGGAAAGCCCCAGGCCCACTTTGCTGGCTGGGACCCTGCTGTAGTGCAAGTGTGGAAGGTAGAAACTCAGGTCCCAGGAGTGGTGGCACACACTTGCAGTTCCAGCACCCAGGAGGAGAAGCAGAGGACTTCAAATTCAAGGCCAGCTGGGTATGCAGCAAGCGGGAGGCCAGTGTCTCAGAAGAAGGGACAGGAAGGACAAGAGGAGGAGAAAGGAGAGCAGAGGAAGAGGGCGAGGAGGAACCACGAACAATGGTGTCGGCCTAGAAGTAAAATTAAAGTGATAGGTTTAAAGAGGTTACAATAGTTGGTGAAACTAAGCAACCAACAGAGAAAGAGAAACAGTTTGACTGGCACCAGGATTCCCGTATCTTGGTGCTCTAGGTATGGAAACAACAGACAGAGAGGCAAGCTGAAGGCGCATGCACGCGAGATCGCTGCCCAGAGGCTGGGAGGGTCCTAGGATTTGTCAGTAGGGGCCACGAATAGGATCAAAACACATTATGGGTGTTGAACCCATTCCTCAAAAAAGACTATGGAAACTAGCAGAGGGCAGAGCAACAGGGCGATGAGGGAGGGATTAGGATGATCTGTGTCTGTATGCAGCTGCCAGGGCGAAGCCCGTTAATCTGGATAGCCAGGATGCACTCATGAGAAAGTGATGAGGGAGGGAGAACTTGTGGAGATTGTAGGCAGAGGGGTGCGCCTTGACCTGCTATCAGTTTAACAAATCTTGAGAGGCAAGAGCTACTTTTGGCTTGACCCTTCATAAATAGCTACAGAAAGAAAGCAAAAAGGAGTGTGAGCAGCAGAGGAGAAACACTGCCTGGGTCCAGGGAGGGAACAGAGGCAGGACGGGGGTGGGGAGGGGGACCGCCTGGGCTCCGGGGGGGATGCAGTAAGGAACGGTGGATCTCGGTGAGGATTTGGACCTGCTGTGGTGAAGAGAGCTCCTTTCTTTTTTTTTTCCTAATAAATATATGCTCTAGTATTTAATTAAAACATTACCAGTTTGTTGATATATGGCCACATACTCTTTCATTTATATTATATTATAAGGTGTTTTTTTCACTTAAGTGTATCATCCTTTTAATTAATTTTATTTTTTATTTATATTGAAAAATAGACACTTGGGGCCCGGCGAGATAGCTCAGTGGTCTAAAGCACCTGCTTAGGCAAGCTTAAGCAACTGCAGGAACCACAGCTTCATCCCCACTCCCTGGCACCCTATGCTGCGCCAGCCCCACCCCCAGGGCAGGCTGAGATGGCCATAACATTAAAACAAGAAAGAAAGATGCACACATGGTCTAAGAAGTCAAGGCTTACAGAGCTTCTAATGAGAAGCTTCACTTCCGGTCCCACTTTTCCTGATTCTTTTTTTTTTTTTTTTTTTCTTCATTTGTGTATTTGGTGCAGGGTCTGACTATGCAGCTTGGACACATAGTGGTCCTCGGGCTTTCAGCTTCCTCAGTGCTAGGATTACAGTATGCACCACCCCTGGACTTGATCGCCTGCTCTGCACACTCTGGGAACAAGGCCAGCAGTGTGTGAGGGACCAAGAATCAAGCCCTAGTCCCTGCAACACTTTTCCCTATTCTATATCCTATTTTCCAATGGGCAGCACTTCCAATTTTTTTTACAGTTTCCAATCAGATTTTATTGGGCTGTTTCCAAGACTTGACTGTCACAAACTGTGTAGCTATAAACATGGATGTGCACTTATTGCTGCGGTACGATGCTTTTAATTCTTTCTGGAAGACCCCAAGAAGCGGGTGCTGGGGGCCACGTATTACAAAATTGAGTCTGGGAGACTCCATGCTTGTGTTTGTCCTGCCTTTGAGCCCGATTAGAGCACAGAAACTGCTTACTTTTTTCTCGTCACAGCAGGAAGCCCTGAGCTAGGGACCGCTACATGCAAAGACCTGCTGGTGATGAGAAGACATCTAGGGAAGCTCCAGTTTCCTCATTGCCCCCTGGATCATCCTGGTCCTTATAAGGGTGCTTGGTTCTTCCTACTAGCTCACCTCAGTCTCCTTCACTTTTCTGGAAATGCCCAATGCCTTTCATTCATTGTCCTTGGCTCAGATGCAGCCTAGATTCTGGGCAGCTCACGGCATTTTGTATCCTGAGAACAACTGGTCATCCTAAATCTCTGCCTACAGCCCTACAATATCTCTTGCTCTCTTTCTTCCTACCAGGCAAGGTTCTAATGCACTCCAAGGGGGCCTTAATAAAGAGAATGCCTGGGCCAAACGGAACTAAGTTTCTGAGGAATTGCCGCACTGATTTCCACAGAGGTTGCACCAGTCTACATTCCCACCAACAACTGAGAAGGGTTATATAATAAAATTTAATATAAACCAGAAAAGTGTATGCAGTAAATAAGTCCTCAATATGCCAATTTTACCTGTGGGGGAGACAATGTTAAAGGGATTAGGGGAAAAAATAGAGAAATAGAAGAGGAGGAAGAGATTAGACACAAGGAGAAAGAAAGCTCGTGAAAACTTTAGGAAACTGGTACAGCAGCAGGAGAGAGAAAAGGAAGAAATAATAGGAAAAACAGAAATGAACAACCACGAAGAAACTAGAAACAAATTCACACTCCAGAAACATCACCAGTGGGGGGGGGGAATAGCAAATCATAAAAAACAAGAAATGAGAGAAAGAAATAAAAGTTCACTTCTAGGTTTGTCACTGCTGTCACTGGTAGGCAGCATGTAGAGACAGATCCCAGACTTATGTTGATTTATCCAAGCAAGCCAACCGTGGCTTCATGTGAGGGTGGTGGATAATCCTATGAGCCTGGCCCTTTAGGTCCCCTAGGTCAGGCTGGTTTCTGGCTGTGAGGCTGGAATGAGACCCATTCAGCCTGCAGCTATCAGCATATTTTCTGCAGGCTTAAACTTAACCAGCAGCCACTAGGCGGAGCTACAGGTGCTCTGAGTCCCAAGCTCTAATGGCCTGTTACAGTTTATATCCAGTTGTCCCCCTCAAAGCCTCATGTAGTCATTGGGTGTTGGCTTCTATAGATTGAGACTTGATTTGTGATCCCTGGGATTGTGTTATATTACTGATGGGATTATCAGTCTGAGTAAGGCTGGGACTATGGGTGTGGTCTAGGGCAGGTATACGAAGGCAGAGAGCCCGATAGGAATATAAAGAGAGACAGAGAGACAGACTAGAGCTGTTGCTCTCTGCTGCCGTGTTTGGTTGGCTGCCTCTGCCACCATTTTGTTGCTGTTCTGCCTCCATGAACTGGATTCCCTCTGCCCTGTTCCACTCAGCCTTGGGCCAGCCAAATATGGACTGGAACCTCCACAAACTGTGAGCTAATAAACCTTTCCTTCCTTCATTTTGAGTGTTGGGTATTTGTCCCAGCAACAAGTAAAAAGCAACTAGGACATGGCCCCTCAAGAAGATGGCAGCTGGTCTATCACCCTTTCCTGAGGGAAGACAAAATACACACCCCTCAGCAACAGTGCAGTCCATGGAGGCCCCTGAGGTCAGCAGCAGTCACTTTACTTCTGCAGATTCAAACCACTTGGCCCCCACAATGAGTCCCAGCTCAAGTAGGAGGTGTTGCCCTCCATCTGCTTGTGCTTTGAACTTTCTCTCTTTGCTCTCACCATAAGTTCAATTCACGTCTCACAGCCTTTCCAGATGCAGGGACCCACTTCCCCTTTCTTCTCTTCATTGTATTGCAATATTCTAGTGTCTGGACACCAAATCTCAGCGAGGATCTTTCTTTGCTATTTACTACACTGCCATCCACCTGGAAATCCCTCAAATCCCTCCACCTCTGGCATAGCTACTTTCTAAAGGTTCAGTTTTCTTGGCGAAAATAGAAAAATCTTTTGCTGGAAAGTAGGAAAGTACCAAGTGAGGGTTCTTGGTGAATTTAATGTTATATCTCAACATGTGGTTACTGAAACTGTGGATGTGGATGAGATCACCCAGGGACAAGGGATACGAAGTAGAAAGATGAGTGGGCTGTCAATGCCACCCTAACCATCTTTGTGGTGACAATCTCAATCTTTTCTTGTATCCCACATCAGCAGTCTGAATTATTGCATACTTACTGTATTTCTTCCTTTCTGGGTAAGAATAAGAAATAACCTGTCTAAGGATATTTTAATCAAGACCATTGATGTCTTTCCTTCAGTGAAAGGATAAAGGGATCATTATTAGAAGATGACATGCTTGTTTACATCATACTCGAAGCATAATGATGTCTTATGCTGATGATTTTGAGACAATCTAGTATTACACACCAAAGTTTTTAATGTTCTCAATCACATGAGCAAATTCAGCTCAGCAGTTCTAATTAAGAATTTGATTAGTGCTCTTTTCTGGCTGGAACCGTGGAGGGTGTAGAAGAGAAGAAAAAGAAGGTTCCTGCTGTGCCAGAAACCCTTAAGAAAAAGGGAAGGCATTTCACAGAGTTGAAGATAAAGTGCCTGAAAAAGAAGTTTGCCCAGAACACGCTTTGCAAGACAAGGAGGAAGCTCATCTATGAAAAAGCCAGGTACTATCATGTGGAGTACAGACAGATGTACAGAACTGAGACACGAATGGCTAGGACGGCGAGAAAAGCTGGCAACTTCTATGTCCCTGCAGAGCCCAAACTGGCCTTTGTCATCTGGATCAGGGGTATCAATGGTGTGAGCCCAAAGTTCCGCAGGTTGTTGCAGCTTCTTCGCCTTCGCCAAGTCTTCAATGGCACCTTTGTTAAGCTCAGCAGGACTTCAATTAACATGCTGAGAATTGTGGAGCCATACATTGCATGGGGTACCCCAGCCAGAAGTCAGCAAGTGAACTAATATACAAGCGTGGCTATGGAAAAATCAATAAGAAGTGAATTGCTTGGACAGATGATTGATTGCTCAATCACTTGGTAAATGTGGTATTATCTGCCTGGAGGATCTGATCCATGAAATCTATACAGTTGGAAAATGCTTCAAAGAGGCAAATAACTTCCTGTGGCCATTCAAGTTATCATCTCCATGAGGTGGAATCAAGAAAAAGACCACCCATTTGGTGGAAGGTGAAGATGCTGGGAATCGGGAAGACCAGATCAACAGGCTTACTAGAAGGATGAACTAAGGTATCTACCACGGTGTTTTTTCTTTTATGATTTGGTCAGTGAATAAAGTACCAGCTTCCAAATTAAAAAAAAAAAAAAAAAAAAGGATAATCAGTGCTTGGAATAAGTTTCTCATTGGGTAGTTTGTCTTAGAAGATTTCTTAGCTCAACACTGTGTTTGCTAGTTACTTTTAATATTATGTACATCATGGACACCACAGTTTTACTTTCTAACCTACCATTCTCCAGTCTTGATTTGCTCTTATTATGATTTCTCTAGTAAGGCTTTCTGAACATTAAATGCAAAGTGCTAAAGCTCGATTAAATTACACTTTCCGGATCATCAGAACTATAAATACTATTTGTTATTTTCATTTTCTTGCAAAAAAAAATAGTGGTGCAATTCTATTTAAATATATCATTGTCCTGGACACCAGTATAGCTATTGCCTACTAAATGTAATGAACGCGTTTAATCCCCACCACTAGAAAAATTAATAAATAAGTAAATATACAATAAATTCATTAATCAATAAACCCATTGCCCATTTTTAAATGTTTATTATTCAGTGGGATATTCCAGTGAATTATAATAATAGGGTATTAAAATCTGGGAGAGCAGATCTCTCAGCTTTTCAAATTAGACATCTCACTGTGTATTTGGCATGTTTTCCTTTTTTATTCACTTGTATAACTGAAGTTTAAAACAGATATCAGCTGAGAGCAGCCACGAACATTTGTAATCCCAACACTCTGGGAGGCTGAGGCAGGAGAACCGTAAGTTTGAGACCCAAGTGGACAGCTTAGCGAATTAGTAAGACTACCTCAAAATAAAAACTAAAAAGGGACTGGGATATGCCTCAGTGTGAAGGGCCTGGACTGAATCCCTAGTACTCAAAAAAAAAAAAAAAAGAAAGAAAGAAAAAAAAAAAAAAAAGACAGACATCAGTAGCAAAACTAATCTATTTGCATTTCAATTAGAGTCTGGTTGAAAATTATCTTATTAGTTTCTTTTTCAATATTATCAAAATTGGAAAATATAAATATAAAAAATAGGAAAATTGCAAGGCGTGGTGGTGCATGCCTATAATCCTGGTCCTTGGGAGATGGAAGAAAGGAAGATTGCTACAACTTCAAGATTAGCATGAAAAAAAAAAGATTAACATGGACTATATAGTGAGACTCAGCACCCCAAATAAAAGAAGAAGAGGAAGAAAGAAAAAGAAATGGGAAAAATAGAAAAAATGCAAGGATGCAAAAGAGAAACAGAAGTGGAGTTAGAGGAAATTTGAGTGCGTTCTCTCCTCCACAGGATAGCCCTAAAGTTTCCTTAGAGCTCATTGTCTATGTGGATTCATGGATTTCCTTTCCTTTTCTTTTCTTTTCTTATCTTTCCTCTTTCATTCTTTCTTCTTCTTCTTTTCTTTTCTTTTTTAGTGTATGTGGTCATTGCTGGGTCTCACTGTGCAGCTCCGACTTGTGGTGATCCTCCCGCTTTCAGCCTCCCCGGTGCTGGGATTACAGGCATGTGCCACTACAGTTTGGACTCTGGCCAGCTCAGTCCACCCTGAGGACAGGGCTGGCACAGCACGTGGTGCTGGGAATCAAACCATGGTCCCTGCACTTGCCTAAGCTTGCCTAAGCATGTGTTTGAGTCTGCAGAACTATTTCTCTAGCCCCATAACACATGGATTGCTTCATAGCTGTTTGTCTAAATCTCACATGATTTCGATTCAAAGACTATTTTTCATAGTCTCCTCTAGTTATATTGTGAAAGTTAATTATAGTCAACAAAATTGGAGCTGTTGTTTCCTCCATCTTTGGTTGCTAACACAACATCCTCTGATCCATTCCAATCTTCATCATTTTGTATCACTAGTAGATCTAATTAAGGAAATAATTGCCCTATAAAAATAAACATTGTATAATACTACTTATGTCACTTTTTAAAACTTTTTTAACTTGCTATTTCAGTGAGATATTTTGCATATAGCATAATTTGTAGTAAATTATAACATTTTATCATAGTAATATACCATCACTTATTGATCCAATCTCCAAATTCTGACTATTTTGGCCATGTCTGGCTTTTCAGTACATTGTACCTACAAATACCATTTTCTTGATGCGTATGTATCAAGAGTAAATTTATTCATCGAAGAGGAAGTTCTCATTTTATAGCTCTTTTTTATTTTTTAAGAAAAAAGAAGGCACTGAAAAAGGAGCCCATTTACCCAAAGCCTTCGATTCATTGAACTTATGACTCACACTGGACTTCCTGGCTATTTATAATCAAACTTCTGAAAATCATGAGCTAAAGGTTTTCAGTGGCCAAATATTTATCTAGTGCCTGAAAAACTGGGAAAGCCTTACTGGGTCTCGTGAATAGACATTATTTACTAACGACAAGGTAGCGAAGTTGTTGGAAAGAGGCTGTGAACACCAGATTGCTTGCTGTGAGATGCTTTGGAGGCGGGTTTCTCACACAATTACCATTCCCTGCAAAATTAAATAAGAATTCCTCAGCTCTGCATTTGGGAGTCCACCACAGTTCATCTCTACATGCTCTGGCAATGTTATTGCTGTTATCCTCTGTGTTGCCTTCTGAATACCTCAACATAGGAGTCCTGGGATATAGCTTGGCAGCGATTTTTCTTCTTCTTCTTTTTTTTTTTTTTTTTTTTTTTTAAAGTAAGTGATTCCTTTGATCCACATTTATAAACCAAGGCATCAACTCACCTATGCTAAAGAAGGGGGGCAGGACAGAAGAGAAGAATGAATAGGATGAAAGAAAGGAAGAGGCAAATAGGAAGAGGAAGAAGAGCAGCAAAGGTGGAAAGAAAGAAAAGAGACAAACCTAGGAAGTTCCCAGATAAATTGAAATATTATTTTAAAATTGATTTCCCAGCAAGTTCCTGACCAAATCTCTCAAGTGGCTATGTTTTTTTGTTTGTTTGTTTGTTTGTTTGATTGTTTGTTTTTTTCTCAAATCAATCTTTGCCTTGTTTGCTCTGCAAAGATTTGACTTCCATAGTTCTCAAGGCTGGGTACAAAAGTATTTAGCCTCAAGACCGGAACTCATTGTGACAGAAGAAATGATCAACTGTTTCATCCCAGTGGCTGGAGGGGCTCAGAGCATCCCCAGGCTTCTACCCAGGCCTCCTCACAGCTTCTACTCTTCCGGGCTCTTGCTCCTATTAATCCCTTTTACTATACTAGCCTTATTTCATATTAAGACCCACTGCCACCTCTCATTCCATTTTCCTCCTTCAACCACTATGTTCGTTTTTTAGTAGAGTTACCTAAATTACAGAAGCACAAGGAAAATCTAAAGTTTATCCTTCACCTCCTTGTCAACACAAGGACGTGAACATTTTAACTTCGGTTATCCACCTTATGTAAACACTATTACTGTCTCTTCTCTTGAATCTTTTCTCACTGAGAATCTTTAGACACCATTTTTTTTTTTTCCTTTGGGACCATATAGTTTTATAGATTTGACCATAAATTTATCTAACTTATCCAGCTTGAAATTATTGAGCTTCCTGAACAACTCCAGATAACACAATAATTTTCTACTTTATTATTTGTCTTTTTTTCTTGAACTCTAATTAAATTTCAATAAAAATCCTGATTTTATCCTGAAGTCTTTCTTTCTTTCTTTTTTTTTTTTTTTTTTTTTTTTTTTTTTTTTTTTTTTTTTTTTTTTTTTTTTTTTTTTTTTGTATTTTTTAGGAAAGGGTCTACAGGGTGTTCAGGATCTCACTATTAGATCAGAGTCGTAGTGATCTGCCTGTCTACAGCCTCCCAAGAGCTGAGATTACAGGTATGCACCACCACGCCCAGTCTCAGTTGCCATCTCAGCGCACCCCAAGGGCAGGCCCAGCACAGCAGGCCCAGGGATCAAATCCCTGGCCTCTGTTCCTACTTACAGGTGCTTTAATTCACTGAGCTATTTGACCAGCCCTACCTTGAAGTCTTTCTAACTTCTGTTTTTCATTTCTTCATCTCACAGAATTTTGCTGTGAGTGAATTCAACATATATTTCCTCCAGTTCACTAATTCTTTCTTTGGCCTTGTCTAATATGCTGTTTATTGCTCTTTCAGTTTTGAATTTCAGGTATCATATTTTTCTCTTGCAGGGCTTCAAGATTTTTTTCAAAATCTTTTTTTTTCTCTCTTGTCTTTTACTAATTTTCTAAGTCTCATTTCTTTAAAATATTAACCAAGTTGTAGTCTATGGATGATAATTCTAGTTTGTGTGTGATAATCCTAGTAACTAAAGTCTATGTGGATTTGAGTCTTCTCTCTGACTTTTGAAAAACCTAGTTTAGTTCATATAAACTTTGCCTTTGTTTTTATTTGTTTAGTGATTTCTTATGAGCTTCAGTTAGATCTTTATCTGAGGTAATTCTTTGAAGCCGCCTTTGAAGTTACATTCCTCCGAGGAAAGGTTATGCATTTGATTCTGTGTCACCAGAGGGCACTACAAACCTGAACAGCTTAGATTCAATTCTGACTTGATATTTTATACTACATTGAAAGGTGACCCAATAAAATGTGGGACCCTCAGCTAAATTTAAATTTTATACAAAAGGAAAAAAACCACATTTTTTGTGCAATATTTCAGTCACACTAAAATATCGTTCATTGTTTGAAATTCAAGTTTAACTGTTAGGCCTCTTTTCATTTGGCATATCTGACAACTCTATACATTTAATTTCAATCTCACATTGAGATGGTGAGAATCTATAAATTTTCTGGGGAAATTTTTTTTTTCCTGTTCTTCCAGGAAACAGTTGAAAAAAGCAAAGTTTTGTCTTGCATTTTGCTTTGGTTTTGTGTCAGTGTTTTTCTTCATAGTCCAGGCTAGGTTTGAACTTGCTGTCCTTCCACTTTGGCTCCTTAGGTATTGCTAGGATTAGAGAAATGGGCCACCATGCCTAGCTACGAGTTCATAGACACGACCTCACAAGTGTAAGCCACAAAAGAAAAATATAAACATATTGAGGGGAGTGTGAACTGTGATGTGTCAACTTGAATAGATTAACACACACCTAGCAGATTAGGAAGGCACATTTTGGAGCTTTTCTGAAGATGATGGACACAGAGGCCAGAAAGCTGAGGGAAGAAGACCCAGCCCATAGGCTGGTAGCCTGGAAGGAAACGGGAAAGAGGGCTTCTGCCCAGGCTCTGAAGAGCCCCCGAACCCTTTTTCTTTGGCGTATAGCACCCACTTGCACCAGCCACTACACTCCGAGCCTCAGTCCTCACCCTCACATGGGCACTGCCCCCTTGATCCCCTCGCTCTTCAGTTTCTTGCCTGTTATGCTGAGTAGTTTCTGGCTCTTCCGGCTCCCCAGTGGATAAGGATAACTGTCCTGGATTCTTCTGATGACCACTGTGGATACTACCTTCTTGGACTTTAAAGGATATATAGTAGATAGATAGATAGATAGATAGATAGATAGATAGATATAATTATAGATATCCATATCTATATCTTAGGTAGGCTTTAAAATAGTATACTTTTTTCCCAGTCCATATTTCAAAGAATAACACCAAGAAAAGAGAACTTCAGCCATAGAGGACTTTCCTGGCACACCGCCCCCGTTGGCTCATCCCTAGCACCTCCAAGAAATGAGAAAGAAAGAGGGAGGATGGGACGTAGAAGGAAAAAGGAGAGAGAGGGAATATTTACAAGCCTGATAAGGATTAGTACCCGGAATGTATTTTGCAATTCTTAGAACTAAATTATAAAAAGATAAGTCATCCACTTAAATATCCAATAAAGGATTTAAATAGGTATTTCTCTAAATTTAGAAGACACACAAGTGGCTGAAAACCACAGGAAAAATTACCCAACATGTTTAGTCTTTAGCAAAATGCAAATCAAAACCACAGAGATTAAAAAAAAAAAAAAAGCCTGGCAGCACCAGAGCCTTACATGCACTGCCACAGCTGTAGAAAAAAAGGCAGAAAACAGCAAATCCCAGGAGGGAGGTGGAGGCACTGGGAGGCGCGGACCAGGATAGGGCAAGTCCGTGGAGACAAGGAGACTGGCCACTGTCTCAGGCTGCGGCAGGGGCGTGACCACTAAGGGCTTCAAGGTCTTTTTGCAGAGAACTGGATTGTGAGAGCCTGTACAACTCTATAAATATACTGCAAGGCACTGAGTTGCATGGGAAAATGATGAGTGAATTGTTCAGTCTGTGAAGTATATAGCAAAAAGCTAGTACTTGTAAAGATAATGAATACTCATCACAGCACTGAGGAGACTGAGGCAGGAAGTTCACTGAGTGCTTGAGGTCAGCTTGGGCTACACAGTGAGTTCATGACCAGCTTGAACTACATAGCAAAATGCTGTCTTACAAAATAAACAAAAAATAATGAATATTCGAAACGTATCTCTCTCAGTATTTTACAACTATCTATGCTCTTAAGGTTCCTAAGAGTTGTTGCCCAGTGGCCATAAAATAAGTTAAATAGTAGGTAACAACACACAACAAAGATTGTTTATCTCAACTAATGTCTTGTTTATGTCCTCATAATAGGCAGCCAGATGGCAGTGAGGGATAATTCTCTGCACTAATCCTTTAGGAAGACTAGCTAGCTAGAGGTTTAGACACAAACATAATCGCCTGCATTGCTATAAGAAATACAACAACACACATGTAAACACTACACATCATCACATACAATGTACAACTTTACAGTCCATTTTTTAAAATAAAGGAAAATGTTTAGAAAAATGAACACAGTGCCTTATGCAAGGATTCATGACAAAGTGACAGTAAGATGTCACGTGAAAGATGCAGTCATGCACCTTGCTGAATTCTTTCAACCAACACTTGTTGATTAAGATGGAAAATGCAAAAATGAATTAGATCCTATTCCTGCATGCAAACCTCAGCCCAGAACATGGAGATTAACCTAAATATGTAAAGACATTCCATTCATAGAGAATTAGGTGCTTACAGCTTTTTTTAAGGGCTTCAGAAGTGAGAAGAAAGCTGCCATTGAAGTCCAAAGGATCTGAATCCTCTTACTTTCATGCGAAAATCAGGAAGATGCCATAGTCGGCAGAGCTGCTATAAGGCCCTGGGCTGTGAGCTCCAGGGAAACAAAGCCATTACTTCTGAAGGGTGCATCGTAAGTTCACACGGCTATGACCACAGCTAGAGAAAGAGGGGCTTGCTGCTTAACCCAAGCATATGCACATTTCATTTTTAAAAATGTGCTTTAGTACAGGATCTATAGGGTCTCGCTACACATATTGGACCAGTAGTGATCCTCCTGTGTTCAGTTTCCCAGGTGCAGGGATTGCAGGCATGCACCACCATACCCAGTTTCAATCCATGGGGTGGGGGACATGTTAGGGATTGAATCTCAGTCCGTCTGCCTGTCCAAGCAGGTGCTTTAGTCCACTGAGCTATTTGGCTGGCCCTATGTATACATACATTTCATGGACAGAATCTAAAGTGTGTTTTCAACTCCTCGGCCAAGAAACCAGAAAATATAGTTCCCATTCATTTATTCATTCCCTGAAGTCAAAGGAATGCGCATGGTGCTGACGGCCCACAAATGGACGACTGACTCGTTCCCCTCAGAAGCAGTCAGGTAATTTGAGACAGGGTCTTGCTCTGCAGTTCAGCCTGTCCTGGAGCTCACTTGTTGTAGCCCAGGCTGGTCTTCAACACACACCAATCCTCCTGCCTCAGCCTCCCAACTGCTGGGATTACAGATATGTGCCACCACAGACAACTGAAATGCTTTCTTGATGAGAGTGGACACAAGTTGCAGAAATCTGGCTTATCTCTGAGGTAACTTCTTGGCAGGCCTTGAACCACGGGACTCCTAGGCACCTTAACAAGTTGGAAAGCCCAGAACTTGGTTTGGAGATTATTTTCCACTTTCTGTGATGTGTCTTCAGAAAAAAAGAGCATATGTACATTGTTTTCATTTGGCCCATCACAGTGATACTACGGTGGTGAGCCAGTGTGAAGCTCTGTGGGACACACAGACTGTCATAGTCCTTGTGGGCTAGATGAAGACAGAGCTCAGGATTTGGTATGGCACATCAGTGGGAAAGGGGCTCCTGGTGGTGTCTGCTTATTAATAGAGGAGTCAGACAAAATTCCTGCATGCCAACCACTTGTTTTATAATAAAGGTTTATTGGAACATGGCCAGGGCCATTCATTCATACGACAATAGAGCGCTGAGCAGTGGTCAGGGACCTTTGCAGTCCAGCTGAAATATTGCCCTCGAACTACAGGTAAAAAGAAATAAACAAAGTCTTCAATTTATTTCAAAAATAAAAGCTTGAGCCCTTTATGAAAATCAAGCTCTAAAATGTGTTTCTCTTGATTAAAGCCGAATATTTTTCTTTTACTCTCTATTATTATTTATTTATTTTGCAAAGATTTGAAATATTAAGCATCGGGCCAGTGAGATGGTTCAGTGGTCTAAAGTACCTACTCAGGCAAGCTTAGGCAACTGCAGGGACTACGGTTCGATCCCTGGCACCACATGCTGCACCAGCCCCACCCCTAGGGCAGGCTGAGCTGGCCATAAATAAGTAAGTAAGTAAATAAATAAATAAATATTTTTTTTTAAAAAAAGAAATATTAAGCATCACTTTGAGTGGATAGTTTCCCTGGGTCTCACATTCTCACATAAAACAGCCAGGTCAGAGCTGCCCAGTTACCCGTGATCAAGCAGCGCTGTTCAGAAAAGTCCACGTGAGTTCTTCAGACCATGGGAAAGTAATTTGTATGGCAGGATTGATGAGAAAAGTTGTTACTTGTGATGAGGGAGCAGAGCCTCGGGATGGCACCTAGGGCCTCACCCATGTGAAGCAAGGGCTCTACCGCTGAGCTGCATCCTGTCTGCTCTCTGAAATGGTGTGTGTGTGTGTGTGTGTGTGTGTGTGTGTGTGTGTGTGTTGTGTGTATTTGCTTGATTTGGCAACAGGAATAGAACCCAGGACCTTGTGCTTTCCAGGCAGATGCTGCACCACTGAGCCATATCCCCAGCCAGTATTGTGTTTATATATCTTTATAGGCTATTTCTGAAAAACTTCCAGTGCAAATTCCTGCACAGTCAGAAGCTCATTTGGAATTCATTAGGGTTAATGCACAAGAACCACACTGACCCCAATGAAGAGGCTGGCCAACAGCGTAGACTCAGAGTCCTGTGTTTATTAAGTGAAGAGCAAACATCCTCTCTTTCAACTAGTGCAGATGGGGAGAGGACATGGGCAACTGTTGATTCTTTGAGCTCTTGATTTAAATTGCTACTTTTAGACATATTTCTTCTGTCTGTCTGTCTGTCTGTCTGTCTGTCTGTCTGTCTGTCTCCCTCTTTCTCTCTCTCTGTCTCATTTTATAGTCCAGGCTCATTTTGAACTCATCATATAGTCTAGGTTGGCCTTGAACTTGTGGCAATCCTCGCGCCTCAGCTTCCCAAGTGCTAGGTTACTGGTGTGCACCACCATACCCAGCAGACTCATTGAAAGAGTTTGCAATCTCAGATTTGAATGGGCTTCTTAAAGCATGGAGTTCGGTGCAGATACAAAACAAGAACAGGCATTTTATTTGGCTTCTTCCTGGTGTCACACCCTAATGTCACACTCACACATATTAGTCACTCACTAAATTATCTGATGAATATTTATTAAACACATACTGTGTCCTAGCTTTGTGCAGAAATAGAACATCATAACAAAAATCATTGCCTATCTAATAGTTCAAGTAGCCTCATGAAAATCAATGCTAGTGATACATTGGAATTATTATTATTTAATTTTATGTATTTGGTACAATGTCTTACTATGCAGTGCAGACTTGTAGAGATCCTACTGTTTTCAGCCTCCCCCCTCACTGGGGTTACAGGTGAGTGCCACTACAACAGGTCTCAGTAGCCAGCTCAGTGCTCCTAGGGGCAGGGCTGGCATGGCATGTGGTACCAGGATGCATAGGAATTATTATCATTATGTGTACAGTTCCTGGGTGATTAAGGCTAGATAAGACACAAGGAACTAAAAAAGCATGCTTTTGTTTTCTAGGCCCAGGGTCTGCAAGCTCTTTCTGTAAAGTCAGACCGTAGTTATTTTAAGCTTTGAAGAGCCGCGTGGAAGTGGTGGCAGCTGACTCTCCCTTCTCATACAAAAGCAACCATGTGGAAAGGGTGTGGTTGTATCCAAAAAGTCTTTATTTAAGGGTACAAATTACAATTCCGCATGATTTTCATGTGGCACAAAATGCTATTCTTTCCATTTTACAGAAGCCACTGGAAGCCAGCCTTCCCTTGCATATCATACAAACACAGGCAATAAACCATCATTTCCCAGTCCTAATTTAAAAGATGTTATCTATAAAGGTGAATACAGTTGTAGATGAAATGTGAAGGGTGGGCAGCAACATGACAAAGTAAATGGTAAATAGTTAAAATGTTTTCCTATCAAGCACATGAAAGATGAAATATTCTGTAGAATCCATATCTGGGCGGAGGAGACCTATCTCTCTTCAGATAAGCAATTTCAACTACTGGTGGAGAAAAACTTCCAACGACTGAAAACCAGAGGATGAAAAATAAGGCAGGTGTGGTGGCCCCCACATGTGGTCCCAGCACTCAGGAGTCTGAGACGGGAAGATCACGCAAGTTCGGGGCCAGCCTGCACTACATAGAAAGACCCTGTCTCAGAAAACAAAACAAGAAAAACAAAACCTTATTTTCAAGGCTATCACAATTCTCAGCACTGTGATATTTGGAAGTTCAGTTGTTTCCTATACCACTCTCTATACTTGGGCATTCTTTTTTGGTTTTGTTTTGAGACAGCTCTTGCTATGCACTTTAGGCTTGACTTGAGCTTGTTGTACAGCCCAGGCTGGCCCCCAATTCTTTCCAGTCCTCCTGTCTCAGCCTCCCAAATGCTGGAATTATAGGCTTGGGTCAGCTTTGTTTGTTTTTAAATAAATGACCTTGTACTATTTACACAACTCCGTGTCCCTTGGAAACATTATGGGAGATAATAGATAAATAAATGAATGACACACTGTGAGAAAACTTGTGAGCTTTCTTAATCAGACTCTAGCAGTCCAAGTCTGGGAAGGGAGGGAGCAGTTCCCAGGAAGGCTGGGACGGAGGTCTGAATTCCCTGCACAGTGTATTTCTTGCTGGCAGTTGGTCCAATTATTACCATAGCAGACAGCTTCACGCAGCTCTCACTGCACAGCACTGTGCTATGTTGGACTACTTTACTGTCATTTTTGACACTGGGCCTCCTCATCTTGCGGGGCAGGGCCTTCACAGGGATGCCTGGCACTAGCACGAGGGCACATGGAAGGAAGGCTGAGGGAATCTCTGAGTTAAGCTATGCTTGCTGCTCGTGACCACAGCCAGTGCCCCAAGCTCTGCTGGGATGATTTGGAAGCTCTTTAGAGAGTCCTGGCAAGATCAGGGGGATCCTCTGAGCTGTCTTTACTCAGACTGTTTTTGACACCAGATATGTGGGCTGTTTTTATCCTGACAGTCGATTCTCCAATCCCCCAGACAGCCGCTGGTGTGCCTCAATTCAGTTTGGTTTCTATGCTAACTACCTGGCATCAGGGTCAGACTCTGCATGTGAGAGGGCTCACTCCTACCAGCCTCCTTTTACTTCTGGTACCACGAAGAACAGGCTTCTGGCTGTATTTACAGCCAGCTGGATGTTAATCAAGGTTCTGTAACCCACTCCTCAGGTTGGTTATTTTGCTAGGTTAAAATGGCTCACAGACCATAGGCAAATATTTGATTGAGAATTGAGATGAAGGCGTAGCATACATAGAAGTTAGATGGTGACAAAGGGCAAGAAGCAGCGAAGCACAGAAGGGAGAGAGGTGAAAAGGAGTGAGGAGGGAGAGACGGAATATGCAATGTTAGACAGCAGCGAGAGAGGCCCCTTCAAGGAGATGATGTTTGACTAATGACCTGAAGGAGGATGGAGAACAAAGCTTTTATGCAAATGTGGGAAGAACATTCCGGGCAGAGGGCTTTGCACTTGCAGTGCATCCATCTGAATGTTATGGCTCTTATCTAGATGCCCTCTCCATGCCTAACACATATCTTCTTGGGTGAGGCTGTGGGGAGGTGATGGGATCATGGGGCGTGATAGTCATCAGCGGACTGGGAGGTGAAGCCAGGTAGAGAGGGCGGGGCCAGTGGGGGCGTGGCCTACACCGGTCCATCTCCCTCCTCCACCCTTGATCCTTCTCTGCTACTTGCCCTATCTAAGGATGTAAGGGACATCGCAGCAGAGAGTAGATGGCAAGGAAATTGCTTACCCCATTGAAGTAGAAGGTTAGGGCTGGGGCAAAGAACAACTACCTGGGAAGACTATTTCAAAGCTCGTGACCACCTTCGAGCTGTAGCTTCTCTGCCATGCCCTGCAGCCATGCTGCGCTCCCTTGGGACCAGCTACTTTCAGTTGAAACCTCTACAAACTGTGAGCCAAAATCAACCTTTACTCCTCTGAGTTGGTGCTAGGTGTTGAGTCTCAGTGCTGAGAAATGGACTAAGCCCCTGAGGGAGTGGTCGATGTGCTCTGGGATGAGCAGTGCTGATAGAGCGGAAAGAAAAGATGAAGAGCAGTGATGCATGAGGACAGACCAGTGCATGTGGAGCAAGGCCAGTGGACTGGACACGATGTGACTTTTATTTTAAGGCTGTCAGGGACATGGACAAGAACAAAAGCACTAGCACAACTTAGCAGTTTATTGCAATAATCTAGGTAAGAGATGACAGAGGTTTAGACTAAGGCAAGCACTGTGGAGGTAGTGAAGGGACCTATATCTAGAAATCTTGGGATGATGCCTAGAGATCCAGTCAGGAGTGTGGTAGTCAGCTATCCACACTGTGCATCATGCCTAGGATAACCAATTTATACAATGGAAGTTTTTGCATCTTCTAGTCCGTTTTGTTGATCTTCAGGCCTAATGCTATTTTTTGCCATTGTCATGTCGTTTCTAGCATAGCAGCTTTACAATATAATTTCAAGTCAGGGATTATGATCCTTGCCGCATTGCCGCTTTTGTGCAGAATAGTTTTTAATATTCTAGATATTTTCTGATTCTACATGAATTTTAGGATTGTTTTCTCTAATTCTCTGAGTTATGCTATTGGAATTTTGATCAGCATTGCACTAAATCTGTATAACTGTTTTGGGTGCACAGTTATTTTCACAATATTGGCTCTTCCTACCCAAGAGCAAGGGATATATTTCCACTTTCTGATATCCTCTTCAATCTCTTTTTTCTGAGTACTTCAGTTACAGGTCTTTTACTCCTTTGTTAGAGTGATTCCCAGGTATTTGATTTGATTTTTTTTTTTTTTTGATGCTATTGTGAAAGGTGTTATTTCCCTAAATTTTCACAGTGAGTTTGTTATTCATAAACCTGAAGGTTACTGATTGTTGAGTATTGATTTTGTATCCAGATATGCTACTGAATTTGGTTATTAAACCTAGCAGCTTCTTAGGGGAATTTTTTGGGAACTTCTATGCAGAGTACCATGTCATCTTCAAAAAATGATAATTTAACTTCTTCCTTTCCTGTTATTATTCCTTTGATTTCTTGCTCTTGTCTAACTTCTCTAGCTAAAGTCTCCAGGCCTATGTTGAATAAAAGCAGAGTTACTGGTCATGCATGTTTTGGTCCTCATTTTAGAATGAAGGCTTTCAGTTTTTGTCCACTTAATATGATATTGGGCGTGGTTTGTCATAGATGATCTTTATCCATTGGAATAAAGATCATCTATTCCAATTTTCCTTTTATTTTTTTTTTTTACCAAGAATGGGTGCTGGAGGACAACCCACTCGGGCCCCCCTTCTGTTCCCCTCTTGGACAGAAGCTTTCTTTCCTGATAAATATTCTATTCTAAACCTCCGTCTCGTTCCTAAAATTCATTCTTCGGTTTTAGAGAACACGAACTCGTCCAAGTGTTTTTCAGGTTAAAAGATCAGTTTTTCTTCCTGAATCAGTTTCATTCCCGGCACCACAAGCTGCGCCAGCCCCACCCCCAGGGCAGGCTGAACCAGTCATAATATGAATAAATAAAGTGTGGGTGCTGGACTTTGTCCAAAGCATTATTTTCATTCATTGAGATTATAATATGATTATTGTCTTTGGTTCTGTTTATATGGTATATTATATTTATTGATTTGTACATGTTGAACCATCACTGCATTCCTGGGGTGAATCCCATTTGGTCATACTGTACAATGCTCTTGATGATTTGCTGCACTCTGTTTGCCAGTACCTTATTGAGGATTTTTGCACCCGTGTTCATTAGGAAGATTGGCTTGTATTTGTCTCTTTTAGTTGGGTTGTTTTCCAATTTGTGTATCAGGGGAATGCTTGCTTCTAGGACTGAATTTGAGACTATCGTTTCCATTTCATTTCAGTTTCATTGGAGAGTTTGAGTAGTGTCTTTTCTAAATATCCTATAGAGTCCAAAAGTGAATCTGTCAGGGTCTTAGCCTTTCTTTGTTGGTAGGTTTTTAATTATATCTTCAATTTCATTGATTGCTATTAGTTTATTTTAGAATTTTAAATATTGATTCAACTTTGGTAATTGATATGTATACTTAGGAATTTGTCAATTTCTTCTGCATTTTTCTATCTTATTAGAATACAAATTTTCAAAGTAGGTGTAGATGATCTTCTGGGTTTCTGCAGGATCCATTGTGATTTCACCCTTTTCATTCCTAATTACATAGATTTTAGTCCTGTCTCTTTCTTTCCTTCTTTCTTTCTTTCTTTCTTTCTTTCTTTCTTTCTTTCTTTCTTTCTCTCTTTCTTCTTTCTTTCATATGGTTGGATAAAGGTTTGTTGATTTTATTTAATCTTTCAAAGAACCGGCTCTCAGATTCACTGATTCTTTATATTGTTTTCTTACTCTCAAAGGCATTCATTTCTGCTCTGATCTTTGTAATTTCCTTCCTCAAAAAAAGTTTTTGGTTAGCCTGTTCTTTTGCTAGAAGTTTGAGGTTCACCACTAAGTTGTTTATTGCCTCTTGCTCCATTTCCTGGTATCAGTACTTAACTGCTATAAATCTTCCTCTTAGGATTGTTTGCATAGTGTCCCATAATTTCCAGTATGTTGTTTTGCTGTTATTATTTAATTGTAAAACTGTCTAATTACTTCTTTAACCTCATGTGTGATCTATTTGTTGTTCAGGAGAGTGCTGTTTGATTTCCATGTATTTATGATTCTTCTGCTTTCTTTTGCCATCGAATTCCAATTTCATTTCACTATGGGCTGATAACATGCATGAGATAATTTTAATTCCTTTGGCATTTACTTAACCATGATCTATGAGCCATTATGTGTCTTGTTTTGGAGAATGTCCCATGTGCAGCTGGGAAGAATGTACATTCTGATATTGTGGGGTGGAACAGTTTGTAGACATCTAATAAATTCATTTGTTCAAGAGTTTGGCTCAGTACGGTGGAAGACTTACTTGAGATCACAATTTCAGTGGTTTCAGTCCATAATCACTTTGTCACATTGCCTTGAGACTAATATGAGGTAGGACATCTCAGTAGGGAATACATGGCAAGGAAATTACTTACCCCACTGAGGTAGGAACTTAGGGTGGGGGCAAATAACAAATACCTAGGCAGAATGTATCATAGCCCAGCAAAACCCTTGGGTAACAGCTTGAGTGAGATATCCCTAAAAAGTGAGGGCATTTAGAGAACACAGGACCAAAGCGACATCAGTTTATAGCTGAGCACTGCGGACCAATCAGAAAGATGCTATTCATAATTCTTCATTTGCATCTGGACACAGCCAATCACAGCACACTGTTCCCTGTCCTTCATTAACATCTGATGAAAAATCAAGCAAATGTTTTTATTCATGTTAAGCCGTGTTTGCAGTAAATGATGATTACATTCCAAGCGAGTCTTTTGATAGGATAGTTTTACTCTGGTTTGAGGTCAAGTGAATTCTTGACAGAGCCAACATCCCAATGGCTTACTTGCATGAGGAAGAAGCCATGCTGGGAGTTTTGGATATAAGGGCCTGATTTCCCCTTATACTTGGGCCTCCAGAGCTTTTCCCCCAGCTTGCTCTCACCCTGCAGAATGTATCTCTTTTTCCTCTTCAATAAATGGGCACTTTTACTGCCTTTTCTGTGTGTTGTGTCCAGTTTTTTGTTCATGGCACCAAGAACTCATAAGAAATCCCTGTGGGACTCATCACCTGGTAACACGTTGGTGACCAATAACTCACATCCCCAAACTTCTACTTCTGCCCAAACCACCAGCTGGGAATTAAACTTCTGACGTGGAACTTTCAGAGGCTATTTTAGATTCAAAACACAGGGGAGTAGGAGTAGTAGAAGAGTAAAATATTAAGCTGGCTGTGGTAACATAGCAGGCTGAGGCAAGAGGATCGCTGCATGTCTGAGGCCAGCCTAGGCTACATGGTGATTTCAAGGCAAGCCTCAACTGGATAGTGAAGTCCTGTCTCAAAAAAAAAAAAAAAAAAAAAAATCAAAATCAAACCATAAACAACAAACGGAAGAAGGTGAAATGCTGAGATACCCTGTCTAATGGCAGCATCCCTGAGATAATGGATAGTTCAGTGCTTTGGTTCATATTAAAAGATATATTCCCAACAATTCTGGCACATACAAATAAGGAAACGCAAGTTAAAAGAAGTTAGATTAATATAGTTAAAGGCCACAGCATATAGGAAAAGAAAATTAGACTTAACCCCTGATATAGGCATTCAGAAGCAAAGTTTGAGTCATGACTACTTACTAGGGTTTTTTAGATGAACACAAGAAAAATAGTTTAGCTTTCTAGACTATTTTAAAAATATTCTTTATTTTGGTTTTTTTGTTTGTTTTTAGAGACAATATCTTCTTGCTTGGTAGCCCAGGCTAGTCTTGAACTCACTATGATCCTCCTGCTTCAGCTTTCCGGATGCTGAGATTATAGGCGTGTACCACCACACTTTGTTTAAAAATACTTGTTGAAAAAAAGCAACATGAAGATATGCTCAAGCAAGAAAGTTGTATACACTGTTACTAAATCTTTTCCTTCATCATTCACAAAGCCAATATAGAGTTCCTGAAAGTGTGAGAGATAGACACTCAGGTCTTCTGAGAGCCGGTATAGCTCCCTACCCAGGAGGAAGCTGCCTAGGAACAGCTGTCAGGCCTGGTGGATGGTCTCTAAAGAGCCGTCCCCAACCCACAGCAGTCTCATTGTGCTCTGAGGGCTTCTATCATGGAGCTCCCTGCTTCACTGACCCCACATCCTATTCCTGGATCAAATCTCAGCTTCCTTTTGGTGTACCTTCCACGTACAGTGCTGCAGTGCAGCCTCAGCTGATGTGCTCTGCCTTGTGCCTCTATGTGTTCTGACCCCAGGCTTTGCTCCAATTTTCAGCTGTCTTCTTCTCTTTTCCACAGCTCAAGCAATCTGTGAACAGTTTCTCGGGCAGCACTCTGCTTGGTCTACTTACACACTGTAGGTCTTCCCCTTTCAGTTTTTGTTTTTAAATAACTCCCCACCCAGATCTGTCCTGGCTTTGTGCATCCATTTGTCAGTGGTTTAAAACTCTCTAGCACTGTGCAAAGTTGCATCTACCTCCTGAGATCTATAAAAGCCACCCACAGGATTTTTGTTCCAAAAGAACATGAGCTTTGTAGTTGGACAGACCTGAATAGTATCTGGATTAAAATAAGCAAATATAAAACTAACGTATTATGTGACTCAGAGTAGGGTTCCATAGATAATTTTCTTCCTCCTTGACCTACTGCCAAATAAAATATACTCTCCCAGCCTTCTCCCTATACTTGTGCCCTGAAAACACACAACTTTTTTTTTTGACATTTCTTACATTTTAAGCTCTGGGTAACAATAGGAAGATAAGAAGTATACAGGAAGTTTCAAAGAAACTTTCATGTGACATTGCTTTAGGCCTTGAAATGAAAAGCCAATGTGACATGCTGGGAGAAGGGAGCAAGTCGGTGAAAAAGAAAAGGCAGGAAACATTTGCTGAACATATACTGTGTGTAGATACTGTACTAGGCTTCCAAGTTTTGCAGTTTAGCATCCCCAGTCAAAAAAAAAAAAAAAAATCTGAACTCAAATTGCTTCAAGATCCAAAGCTTTTTGAGCACTGGCATGATGCCACAATGGAAAATTCCACATCTGACTTTGTATGATTAAGTTGCAGACACAATAAAAATACTGTCTGAAATTCCCTTCAGGCTATGCATATAAGATGTATATGAAACATAAATGAATTTCACATTTAGAATTGGGCCCCATTCCCAAGATATCTCCTTATACATGGTATGTGCAAATATTTTTTTAAAAATAAGAAACAGTCTTCGTCCTAAAGTGGGAGATTAGGACATTGCCAATTGCCTGAATAAGTGGGCATGACTTGTCAATCATGGAGATCTAGGACATAAGCACAAAAAACAGTTTCTAAGCTCTGCACCTGGAACCAATCAGAAAATACTATCTTCAGTTCTCCTGGTGTGAACTCAAGCAGGATTCTGATAGGACAGCCTAGGTCAGATGTCAGCTTGAAGAATGGGGGAAACAAAGATGTCTGCCATTAACTTTGTGACCACTGTGAGCTTTCTCAGAGTAAATGCAAATCCTTAATACCCTTTCACATACCTTTTCCAATTCTTTGTTCACGAGCCCAAGAACCTGAAAAGAATCCCGCAAGCATTTCAGATAGAGTATCCTCAATCCATACCTTAATCATTTTATGTTGCAACAATGTCTTTATTCTATACAGAGAAGAGCACTATGCCTCCAGGTTGAATCTTACCTATTTCTGCAACTAGTGAGTTCTAGAGTTGGAAATCAGCACTCACTCTGTCTGACTTTGGAGTCTATGATATTTGAACGTATTTCCTACAAATTAAAGTGTACAATCTTATATTGCTAATATATAGTATCTTATATTACCATAAAATGACAATCTATAGTCACAATAGCACATAACTTTAATTGTCTGTTTTACTTGCTTAGGTAAACACTAAGTCATTGTTCTCTCTGAGTAATACTATATTTCAATTACTACATGTCTAATTAGTATGAGAAATTTAAGTAACATGCTAACAGTAATTTAATTTTGTTTTTTGTAGACTTTGTAAGGAATTCATAATAAAAATGCCTTTCTAAATGTAACTGTGGTGTTGCTTCCTAAGCTCTTTAATAGTTTCCAGATGTTTAGATAAGTTTGTTTAGAAAGTTCTACAATATTGAAGTTCTTTGCTGATTAAATAGGACTTATGATAAAGTCTTCTCTCTCTTGGTAGACCTCACAATATTGCAAACTTTTTGAAGTCATAACTTCAAAGTAGTTTACGTGGTTCTGGTCTCATAATAAATACAGGATTATAGACTTTTTTTGTAAGATTATAGAGGAAATGAAAAAAGAAATAATAACAAAAATGACTTCCCATGTTCATATCTCTTCCTTTACATGTTTACCAATTAATCGGCTGGTAAATTTGCTATGCTGAAAAGTCTCATTGACATCAAAGGATACTTTCTCTAGTACAAAAGGTCAAGAGTAGTATCCTAATCATCAACTCACAGATCACTGGTAACAGAGTTAAACAATTTACGTGGAGTGAATGCTGTTGGGCTGCAGAAGGTAGGAAGCATAGGATTTCTCTTGGTGGCACAGATAGTGATGCTCTCTTTTAATGAGTTTAGTCAAAGAGCGAAGAACTGTGATAGTGCTTTTTGAAAACGCGCTTGGCATATACTCAAGTGGAATGCTTGGTACAAGGAAGGCCCTGAGCTTGACGCACAGCAGCCTCTCTCCCTGAATAGATGGGGAGATTTGAATGTGATATTGACAAAGAACGACGGCACTACTAATCCTGAAGGTCATAAGATGAGGGAGATACAAAACAGAAGTTTACAGAGACTTGAGATTTATGTTCACTTTGACAGTGTTTGTACTAAAAAAGGCTTCAGACTGAAACTGAGAGAGCACTTTAAAAATTTGTTGTTCAATATGGGGCTCACTGGTACAGTGCTCATCTAGCGTACACAGGGTCCTAGGTTTAATCTCCAGTACTGAAAAACAAATGCCTGATGGGTCATCATTATCAAGACCACAGAAAATAACTACCATAACCAAAAAGAGCTAGACTAAGCAAGGTGTGGTGGTTCCTCCCTGCAATTCCAGCACTCAGGAGGTTGAGGCAGAAGGATCACTATGAGTTCAATTCCAGCCTGGACTATATAGTAAGCTCAAGGTCAGCCTGAACTACTTTATGAAACTCTGTCACAAGAAATAAAGGGTGGGAAGGTTCTAGCATGAACTTTAGGTAAGCAGTAATATAGTGGGGCGTGGCATTCCTTGGTAGCTATTGCTGTTTTGTGTGTGTGGTGAGCTTCCACCATTACTGCATTTTTGCACTGAGCTGTGCTTCTTAGTTTGTGATCTCTTCAGCAGCCATCACCATCTTTTCTTCCTGAACTGGTGTGAGTACAGGAACACGTGCTTACTTCATGGGCACAGGTAATGCTCCTGTCTCAGAGCCTCCTGCAGTGGGGACTAGAGGGGCACACACTGCGCCATCAGCACATGTGTCCTCTATATGGCTTTCCTGATAGCAATGAGCCATGAGAACTGTTGGAAACAGATTTCAACCTTCTTATAGCAAACTAGTCCTGAAAGTATAGTTTAAAGAAATTTAAATGAGGAATAAATTGTAACTACGATGACAGTAGAAAATGATTCCTGCTTAGAATTAACCCCATTATATTCCAAACCTTTGTTCTAATATTCATTTAGAAGTGGTTTTCAGTTGCCTTTGTTACACTGTGTACAGACTCTTGTTTTTCATTTTTTCCTCTGGGAATTCTTTTTATTAGAATTGTTCCGTGATCCAATAAAAGGATCAGGTCACCAAGCTGGAGAAAAGCAACATGTTTACACCCCTGGTATCCTTTAGCTTCCTTCTTGAGCTACATAAGCTCTCCCACAGGCTATGCATCCTAGAGTCAACAAATGAGTTTTTTAAAAAATATTTTTCACTCTAGGACCTGTACGAGATGAGAGATGCATTTCTTCACAAACATAATCACACGATGGCTCTTTTTCCTCAGCTACCCACACAACCATCACAGCCGACTCACACATTCATGTTGTACACAATTACAACCATGCCATTTAGATACATGTACATTTCCTATACATTTACCTGAATGCCAATAATTCTTGAACATAAAGCAGAGCTGCTGTGAACAAACATGAACTATAACTAGCCATATAAGGAGGTTATACTTCCTTACATATTCAAGTTTGACAACCAAGCTTCCCTTTAGTGAAAACTTTCAAAAATAAAGAGGACAGCTGCTCATTGTTTAGGAAGCAGTGGAGCCTAAGTTGCAGTGAAAGCAATGGGTCGTACTATGAAACAGCATGGTTATTTTTAAATGGGCATTCATTAACAGTTCCCCCCCACCCCACCAAGTGCTGGTCATCAAATCCAGGGCTTCACACATGCTTGGCAAGTGCTCTACCACTGAGCTGCAAACCCAAGCATAGGCTTTAACATTCTTAAGACAATTTGAGATATAGCGACAAGCTGAGGAATTGCTTAGCTTGTTCTACTGTCAAGGCCTAAGTTAAAGGCAGAGATATGGTACATACAGATGCTTCTTGTTCTCCCTAATTTTTACTTCAACTTTTAAATTGAAATATTAAGATCCTTAGTTCAAAGAGAAGAAATATTTTATTTTTTTCTTTCCTTACCAATATGGATTGGAAAATGTATCATGTCTACATCCTGTGCTCTGTAGAACTACTATGAGGACAACTATATGCAATGTGTCAATTATTGCGAATGTACTACTAATGTGTTTTGAAACTATCATATTGTTGTTATTAAAAGTAATAAAAAATAAATTAAAAAGTAAATTTAAGAAAAGTGAACTCAAGTTCAGCCTGAACTGCACAGTGAGACCCTGTCTCAAAAAGACAAAAAATAAAAATAAAAATTTAAACATTCACCATATACTTTAATCACAATAAATATATGTACTGTTTAACAATTGATAAAAAAGAAATATTAAGAGCCATATATCAATCAAAGTATAGAAATCATGTGTTTATCCCTCACTGACCTTTTGCCAAGTTCACACACCTGTATACCCATGTCCACACTAGAAAACACATCTATGCAATATGCCTGAATCTCCTCTACTTCTCCAGGAAAATAGCCATCGTTACAGTCAGTGAGCTCTATCTAAATAGACTCAGACTGTTCATATACTTTTACATCCTGTTTTGTTCACTCAGCATTAGTATTATTTTTTTTTTTTTCTTTGAGACAGGATCTCGATATGCAGTTCGGGCTGGCCTTGAACTCAAAGCAAGCCTCCCTCAGCCTCCCAAGCACTGGAACTATGGGTGTGTGCCATCATGCCTGGCATCAGCAATATTTTTTAGGGATATTCACATTTGATTTGTAGCAATAACTCACGCTTTTTCATTACTTTATCATAACTAGTTACATAAATATACCATGATTCTATTGTTTGTGGATATTTTGTTATTTAGGTCATTGTAAAAATATTGCTATGCCCCATTGCATATATATCATTGAATGCATTTATCTAATGTTTGTTTAGAATCTGCCCCTTGGAGTACAAGTTTTGAGCCATAAGATATGCATACAAACAGCTATACTTTACACTGCCAAATAGTTTTCCAAATGAGTTTTCTAAATTCGTGTTCTCAGCCCCTTAATCTTTGGCATTATCACTCTGCTGGAGGGCACTGGCTATATAGCACTGCTATTTTCATTTGTATTCTTCTGGTGACTAATGGTGTTTTTAGTGCCTTTTCCTTTGTTTATGGACCACTTGGGTGTCCTATTTCAATGAAGTTTTTTCCTTTGGCCCATTTTTTATTGGGTATTTGGTCCATCTTTATTGATTTGTAAGTGTTCTGTATAAGGTTACTTTGACATATATAGGAATTGAAGCCATTTATTTCCTACAACTGAGTGTTTTAAAATTGTCTTCGTGGTGACTTCTGATGAGCAAAGCATCCCTAATATAAATGAATGTAACAATCAACTGTGTTCCTTGGGGTTGGTGTATATGTACACAGGCACACTTGTGTGTGAATTATAGAAAATGGTGGCCCATCTCAAGATCCTGAAGACATTCTTTCACATTATCTTGTAAGTAGAAGTTTTATTGTTTTATATTTATGTTAGATCTATAATCCAACTATACTGCTTTTGTATATGGAGGGAAGTAGTGATCAAGACTCACTTCTTTTCCTATATGGGTATCCAAGGACACAATACTACTCATTTGATAAGAACATCTTCTTCCCACTTCCCTCTAGCACACACCACTTTCATTAACCAAGTGACCATATAGGTGTGGGTCTATTTTTGGATACTGTATTGTATCCCTCTCGAGTGGTTTCTTTGTCTATGTTTCTAGCGATATTATAAACCTATGGTTTCATAATAAGTCTTGATATTAAAATCTACAAAATACAAATGAACTTTGAACTAAAATAACATTTAACTGAGTGAAAGTAAAACTATAACATCAGATGTATGAAATGTTTACAAGTAATTTTATAGTCATAAATACACATATTAGAAAAGAAGAGACTGGGAGATACAGCTTCACAGAAGAACACTTTTGTCTGAAATATGCAAGGTCCCATTTGATGTCGCTGTCTCTCTGTCTTTCTGTCTCTGTGTACCTCTCTTTTTCTGTCTTTATCTCTGTCTCCACCTCTGTCTCTCTTTATCACTCTCTCACTCTTTTTGTCTCTCTGTCTCTCAAAGAAGAGTAAAAGAAGGAACGATCTAAGTAGAGCCAGGTGTGGCGATGTCTGTGATCTAGGTGACAAGGACAAAAGCATCAGAAATATGCAGATGATGTCAGATGCAAGCCAGCTTTATTTTTGTCAGCACAGATTGTACAGGTGGCACCTCATAGGGATGAATGAATTTTAAAAGGATTCAACTCTTCAAGAACTGAGTGTTGGTTTAAAATTGCCTCATTTTACTCTGCCTACACGCTGTTGTGCAGGGCATGACTTTATCAGTGTGTGTGGAGGGCGGTGCCGGCCGTAGCACTTGCTTATCTTTTGAGATTTGTCCTTCCTATAGATTGTGGTTTCTTACTAGTGCTTTGCCTTTTTGACCAGGCTCAGCTATGCATTTTAAACCATTTTAAGATATAGCCATCATTTCTAGGTACCATATCCCTGGGAATTCTTTTGTCATCAACAGATCTATCAAACTACAGGAAACAGAAGTGACCTCAATAACTTTCGGTCTTTGCATTGACCTACATTCTCAGCCCTTCAAAAAACTATTTTTTTTTAAAAAATTCTGAGACAAGGCCGGGCGTGGTGGCACACGCCTGTAATCCCAGCACTCGGGAGGCTGAGGCAGGAGGATCATTGCGGGTTCGAGACCAGCCTGGGCTACAAAAGTGAGCTCAAGGCCAGCCTCAACTGCATAGCGAGACCCTGTCTCAAAAAGACAAAAAAAAAAAAAAAAAAAAAAAAAAAAAAAAAAAAAAAAAAAAAAAAAAAAAAAAAAAAAAAATTCTGAGACAAATGTCTCACTAACTTGGTACATTGTTCAAGGTGGGCTTGAACTGTGATTCCCCCTACTTTGGCCTCCTAGAGCACCAGGATTAGAGGACTGTGCCACCATGCCTGGCTTTGCGCTTTTATTCCTTTGACAAGTATTTCATAAAGAAGGATTTTTGAATCACTGAGAAAAACATTAAAATATAATGGTATAGGAGGCAAACAAAGTCCCTGCCTTCATAAAGCATCTATACTTGAGTTACTCGCTATCATTTTCTGGGTGTGTTCTTCTCAGCAGTCACACTTTCCAGAAAGGACATTTTCCTCCGGAGAAAGTGGAGTTTTAGGCACTAATAGTGTGACATAAGCTTAAATCTGTCCTCAGTGTTTTCCAATATGTAGACCACATTTTTGTGCCTTTGGGATAGACACAAAATCAAAACCAAGGATGCTTCTTTGCCAGTACAACCTTCCACTACACATCTGTTCTGAATGAATTAAGGACCACCGCTCTCACACAGTCCATTTTCCAAGTGGAGGAATTTGTTTTCTTAGAAACTGCCACACTGCAGTTCTAGTCCCACTATTGCAGGCCTGGGGACTGTTTAACATACCAGCCAATTAATTTTTGCCTGTGGAAATATCTCAAGCAGGGATTATAATTCAGAGATCACTTTTTAAAAAAAATTTCCCTTGGTACTTTTATTCAAGTTTCTCTTGCTGCTGCTATTCTAGCTATTGATGGATTTTCACCACTACTGGCTGGGGCCGCTTACAAATTATGGCCAGCAGTCAGGACTTGGCTCTCCCTGCCTGTCACATCAGAAGTTGTCTGTGGTTTTGTGGGATGTTGCTGTTCCTCCAGGGCCACTGCTTCAAGGCTATTTGCCTTCCCCACCCCCACATCTAATCACTCGAAGTACAGAGCCCCCTTGTAGTTTCTGTCTAGAAAAGAGCTGGGCAAGGACAGGTCAGACTGCTGGAGCGCAGCCCGGGGTGGGCGTGGAGAGTGCGCACCAGCCTTATACAGAAGCTCTGGGTTTTGTCTCAGCATTTCCTTCATGGGTTATCTGGCCACTCCCTTCTAGGCTCCTGAACTCCACAGTCTTGTTACCTTGGGTTCCCCACGTCTGTGAGTGAGCCTGGAACTTTCTTTTGACCTCTCTAAGGCCTTACCCAGTGACAATTCAGTACATCTCAAGCCCCTGGAACTCCTCCTCATCACTGAGAGTCAGAGTAAGGCAGACTATATTCTAAATATATTCCGGGATTTTCTTTCTTTTACCTTTTTCTTTCTTTCTTTTTTTTCTAGATTGGGTCTCACTATGTAGCTCAGCCTGATCTCAAACTTGCAGCAATCTTCCTGCCACAGCCTCCTGAGGTTTGGATTACAAGGGTGCTCCACCATACCTAGTTTACTTCTCTACTTTAATTAAAATGACTGTTTCAAAGGATACTGTAGAATATTAGAAAATCATTTTCTCTTCATAGTTCCTATATACTTGAAGGTGGCAGAGACTAAGCAGAGACTTTGTTATGGTGGATAATGAGAAGAATTTGAGTACAGAGACAAAAACAAGGCTCCCCAGCTCCCTTTGCCCAATTTATTACCCATGAGATGAGGAACTCTAGGCCAGCAGGTATAATGCATTATTCAACACTGTATGGCTAGAGCATGACATTAGTCTTGGTATATAATGTCCTTTGGATTGTTAAGCTGAAAGAAAGCACCTTTACTGCATCATTTCCAAACGTAGCTTTTCTGAGATCTTCATTGGGCCCACTTAATTTTCGTTTTCAGTTGTAGGGAGCAACTGACCACCAAATTCTGTAGGCCGCCATTGTGGAGCCCTCGCTCCCACCAAAGGGGTCGGCTGTCCCTGTCTCTCCTGACATCAAGCCACATGAAGCAGGGGTGTGTCTGTGACATAACTCCAGTTATTATTGAGGGAAGACCTCACTAGGCAGGCTTGGGATGCTATCCCTGTTACTAGCATCCCTGGGCTTTTCAAAGGAGATTGCCATCACTTTCTGTAACTTAGATGGAAGCAGGTCCTTTGTGGCACTTTTAATGGAAAGCCTGTTGGAAGTGTTCCACAGATGGGAATGAAAGGGATTGCCTGAGGGCAGTCTCTTTAACATTAGACTAGGACAGTCGGGTGTCTGTGGTGAATTATTGACAAAGATGGCCGCACCTAGGATTTCTCAGCATGGTGTACACTGTCCACAACTGCCATGAAGGGGAGGAGTCTATGACTCTTCCTTCTGGATTAGGGCTGCTCATCTGACTTACTTTGAGCAGTAGAATGAGATATTGATGCTGTTTGATTTAGGGGCTTAGTTTTTGCAAGCCTTATACTTTTATTTTTATCCTCTGGTGCTGTGTGAAAGGCCTGGGTTGTGTTACTGGAGAGGCCATGCAGAATGAGAGAGGGAGGAGTAGGGAAGAAAGTGTATGTGTGTGTGAATGTATGTATACATGCATATGCACATGCGTGCACGCACACACACACACACACACACACACACACACACACATCCATATATCCAGTGATGAGATGAGTTTTTATGCAGCTAAGAAATTATGTACCTCAGTTAACAGACATCACTGTCCTAGTCACTTTCTTGTAACTAGGACACAATGTCTGATCCCCACAAATTAAAGCAGGAGAAATTCTTCTGGTTTAGAGTTTCAGTCCGTTGTCATCTGGGTCGAGGACAGAAATAGCTTGGCAGAGTACTCTGGAAGAAAAGCTAATCACAGCATGGGGGATGGGAAGCAGAGAGAGGGGAGGTGGCAGGAAGGAGATGTGCCCTAGGAGGTCAGGTCTCCAGGGACCCACCTGCTCCAATCACACTCCAGTTCTCAAACACACATTCATCAGCACATCCCTAATAGTGCCCCCTGGAGGTGATTACACAAGGCTTTGGGGGCCATCTTGGTCTAAACCAGCATCTGTGCTATCTCCTGCTTTTCATTTACTCTAATCAATCTTACGTTATTCTTGCATCATCTAGCAGCAACTATATTGATTTCTCATGATTTTTTGCTGTTTTTAAGGATTATTTTCTTTCCGTGCTTGCTAACCACAAAGGCTGTATCCTAAATCTGAAATCTTGTCCTTACATTAGCTAAACATACTGCAAATACTTTCCGTGGAATTTTTATTCTCCTGGATATGTGCTTGAATCTGTTTTATGGATTCCATTTCTTTCCTATGCTGAGCATTCATGACTTCCTTAATTTTTTTTAAGCTCCTCTGCTTTCTTGTCTGTATCTGTTCTCAAATCCCTAATCATAGTTTTCATTGTGAACATCATCTCTGCAGTTATCTGAGAAATTATTTCCGATTTGATTTTTTTTTTTTTTTCTAGAACCTCATCCCATTATTTACTTGTTACCACTTCAGAGAGGCCCAATGGGTGTTATTCAGATTGACCTACCCCATTGTTCCCTGGGTTTGTCTTTGATAAAATGAATGTCTGGGGTGGTTGCGATTTGTTTAAGTGTCTTCTCATTTTCTTTTCCTTTCCTTTCCTTTCCTCTTTCTTTCTTGCAGTTTAATTCCTAGTGTGATATTTTAAACCATAACAAATATCAACACCAATTATGAAATTAAGAAAGGTGAGATGCAAATAGGGGGCTGAGCTGGTAAGTAAGGGAATTAAGGGGGCCCTGGGTAAATTTTTAGTGCCCGCTGGTGAACTGACTGGCTTTGCCTGCAGAGTGCCTAAGATTGAGGCGGGGTTGCTACATGTGGATGTGGGAACTCAGATATAGAATCTAGACTTCTGCTTGGTTCTCCGTGTCAGCCTCTTGCCTGTTACTATAATCTGGCTCACAGGAAGACCCAGTCTTGTTTTTATCAGTGTCTTTTCTTGAAGATTCATGCCCTGCCCTTGAACTGCCTGGTATTCCCGGCGCTGTTTCAGTTGCCTGCATCTGTGGATGGAGGACTTTGTCCTCTTTGCTGTCTAAGCACCCACTTTTCTCCTTGTTACCTGGCTCTGCCTGCCTGAACTACCACCTGCAGTTTGCTAATATCCCCAGCACCATATTCCATCTGTTTTCTTCATATCCTTAGAGTTCCTGGAACTTGATTTTTCATACCTCCAGTTTCTGCCAGGTCCTTACTGAATCTGCTCGTTCTGTGTTGGTCCCAGGTAAATCTATGGCCAAGCCACAGAATTTAGCTGTTCCACACAGTGGCCTTTGAATATCTGATTACAATCTTTTAGCTTCCTGCAATCATTTCTTTAGGCTAAATCTTTCTGGCTTCCACGTGCTCAAGGTCACCAGTCTATGCTATAGTACAGCTTATCAATATTCTTTTCAAAAGGTGTTACATAAAAGTGATTCACAAGTTTCAACTAAGAATATTGTAGAGATGTAATTTCCTATAAGGGCATTATATTTTATTATTTATGCTCAAATCTGTCTTTTGGTTTTGCTTCATTTATTTTGGTTTTTGAAATACTGTCTCACTATGTAGTTCAGACTGGTCTTAAACACACCATGCAGCCTAGGCTGACCTTAAACTTATGTCAACCATCCTGTCTCAGGCTCCTGAGTGCTGGAATTACAGGAATGTACCATTTGGATTATTTATTCTATTTTATTTTTGTGAGCCTGGTGATTGTACCTATGGCCTTTTGCATGCTAGGCAAACTCTCTATGACTGAACTACATCCCCAGCCATTTTTCTTTTGATTCAGAGTCTTCCTAAGTTTTCTACACACAGGCCTCCAAATTTTCAGCCCTCCTGCCTCAATCTTCCTAGTAGTTGAACAAGCTCTCTAGTGTTTGGGTCTTAAAGGTTCCTGAAAAACTCAAGTATTGAAGGTTTGTTTTCCCATTAATGGTGCTATTAGAGAAAATCAGGCTATTTTGGGAGATCCCACAAGGGACTATGGGGTCTTCTGTTCCTCTCCTTTTGCTTCCTGACTGCCATAATTTAGCAGCTTTGTTCCACTGTGAGCCTGGGCTATGGTGTTCAGCCTGGAACAGGGCCAGAGACCAGGCAGAACCACTGGAGAGAGAAGCTGTGAGCAAGAGTAAGTCTCTTCTTAGAAGTTGTTTTTCCTAGTTATTTCGTCATGGAAAACATACACACATACACATTTCTAGCTCAGCCTTGTCCTTTTTTTCCTGTCTTTCTCAGAACTGTGTGTCACCAGCATTCTCCTCTCAGTGATCCCCCTTGGATACTCAGCTGAGGGGATTGGTATCAAATAAATCAACATATGATAGTGACTTAGACAATGCCCACTGCATGCAACACATAATAAAGGCTAACTGATAGCATTTTTGCTATTTAACAGAAGGGTCTTAGCAAATCGTTTATCTTCCCACACTCTTGGATGTAACAATAATGTACACTCTACCTTTTTCATAGGTTATTGTACGGTTCAAATGATAACATGTGTCTGAGTCACTCTTCTCTCATTGCTCGGACAAATACCCGACACCCAAAGTGAAGGATGGAAAGGTTTACTTAGCTCACAGTTACTGGAAGTTCCAATCCATACTTGGCTGGCTCCAAGGCAGAGAGGCACACGGCAGAGAGCAGTAGTTCATGGTGGTGACAAAGAGCAAGGGAATCAAGGGAGGAGTAGTAGCAACAATGGCAACAGAGAGAGGAAGTCTGTCTCTGAGGTTGCAGTCAAGCTATCCACCCCAGGCTGGGCGAAGTACACCCACAATCTCAGCACCACTCAAACTCGTAATGCCAGTGGATCATGAGTTGATCACAAACTCCAGAAGCCCCCCAATGACTGCAAAACGCTTTGGGGGGTCACCTATACACAAACCCTAACAACGTGTCACTGTTTTGGTGCTTCGAAGGTACCATGCATAGAGAAGTTGCGGTAGCTGAGATTTCTTTTTACATTAATTTTACTTTTTAAATCTTTTTGTTTTGGTGAAACAGGATCCTACTAAATTGTCCAGGCTGATCCTCCCAATTCAGCCTCCTTTGCCTCACCAACATTGTTAAGTTCACAGAAGGTTATGTTTAACAAAGAAAAGGTAACTTGGGCGTGGGTGGGATCACTACAGAGATCTAGAAGGAAGCAAAGCATAGGTACAAGTTTGGCGGATGCTACAGTTTGACCGGCGAACGTTAAAAAAAGATGAAATCGAGCCTGACAGGTAGCCTAACTGCAGGAAGAAAGGTAAACAGGGAGGGCGCGTTAGTGAAGGTTCACGGGTCTACAATTTTGACTGCAACACTGGGTCCCTGGCTCAGGTTTTCCCGGGCTGCAATCCAGGTTCCGCCTGGGCCCGGAGAAGCCGACTCTCTTTTGGGGCCTAGCATCAAGGCCCCTCCTTCACAGGGCTTCCCCAGTCTCTCCTGGCCCTCCCACAGGAGGAATAAATGGCCTCTTTTTAGGGCCTTTCCATGAAAGCACTTCTTTCACTCCCGACCTAGCGGACCCAGTTTCCCTTTTTCTGTGTCTCCTGGATTTACTCTACGGTTCGCCACCGAACCGGCGCTCAAAGGAGGTCTAGACAGTGAAAGCACTTTGCAGGAACAACTTTTAAAAGTTGAGAGGGCATTTAAGGCCAGGCTTGGACGCGAGAAGACCGCGCACACACGCATTAACAGTTATTTTTCGAAGCGCCTAGGCAGGCCAAGCGCGCCCAGCCGCGCCCGGAACCTGGGCGGTGGGGGCGGGGCTGCGTTCCGCAAATCCCACGGGACCCCCGGCCCTAGGGCTGCCAGGGGCGCGGGGGCGTGGCCGGGCGCGGGGGAGGAGCCGGGCACGGGGCTTCCCGCGGCGGGCGGGCGGGCGCACGGGTGCGCGCCGGGCGGGGGGCGGGGCTTCCGCTGCGAGGGGGCGGGTCCGCGTGCGGAGCTCTCCGACGGCCTCAGCCGGGGAATTTCAATTTGAAACCAAGCGGAGGGAGGGAAGGAGGAGGAGGAGGCGGGTGCGGTGGGCTGGCGGCCGGGACGGACGGGAGCGGGACGTGTCCCACGGGCGGGCGAGCGAGCTGCAGAGGGGCTGTGGCGGCAGCGGTGGCGGCGGCGGCCGGGTAAGGAACGCAGCGCGGGGGGCGGCCCAGCCTCTGAGGTGCCACAGGCGCGGCCCGGGGCTCCTCCGGCTGCACGGCGCGGGGCACGGCAGGAAGCGGCAGCGGGGCGGCCTGTCGCCGGCGGCGTGGGGTCCGCGGCCCCTCGGCGCTCCCCTCGTCCTCGCTGGCCCGTGTCCCGCTTACTTCCCTGCGGGGCGTGGGGCCGCCGAGCCCCGCGTGGGCCCCGAGCCTGGCTCCGTCCCGGGGCGCCGAGGCCGGGAAGCGGCAGGAGCGACGCGCCAGCCCCACGCGCGCCCGTCGCCCCCGTGTGCGCGCCGCCGAGGGCTCGCGCGTCTGTGCCTGCATCCGCGGGTCCCGAGCGCGGGCGGCTCCGCAGACCGAGCTTCGTGGCCCCGGGGTGGGGACGATTTCTGGGGCGGTGCAGGAAGGCATAACGGAGTTGGTGGGAGTAGAGTGTGTGTCTCGCGACCCTGTCCCCAGCGGGAGCCTCGTGGCCTCCCACAGCCCGCTCTTCTGAGGTGGGGGGCAGGCACCCTGTTCTTCGCAGACACAGCCCCCTGCAGGTTGAGCTTGTTTTGGTAAAGCGCTTAGAACCTGAGATTTCTGGGGGAGAAGTCGCTGTGTGCAGCCTTCCCTCTGGTCTCAGGTCGCCCTGCAGTAAACGTCCCTGTCACCAAAAAAGCTGCCCTCTTTTTTAAGAGACTTGGATTGGTGGAAGGGGAAGTGGATTTATTTTTTTCCTAAATCACATGTTTCCGTAGGTTTTTGGATTTGCATCTGAAATGCCGTGTGTGTCTGCCAAGTGTCTTGTTCCTCTTGTTTCTGTCATTTATGCTTTTTTAAAACATGACTTTCCAGTCTTCCTTAACTTTTATTTTCTCCAGCCCTCATTTTGTATTTACCTATTTATTTTTTAGTATTCTTTCACCACAGTTCGTCATGTTTGTCTTTTTTATTATCTATAGCAGTGTATTAAAAATTAACACTTTGGTTAGTGTTCTGTCATTTCCCATTGGGTTTAGCACCTGTAGGAAACTTGAACCTATTTTTTGGCCTTGGGGGCTGGGATTTAGAATGCTCAGTCTTGGAACAATTTTTAGTAGGGCCAGCAGCCATTAACCCTACACAGTTTCCATTTGCAGAGGCTTTTCAGAGAAACCACCAGATTGTTATCATAGCCATTGGTGGAACTACATCGCATAGCTTCACATCTCTGTGCTTCTTGAACTGAGGTAAGGGCCAGCTCAGGTCATCTGTGAGGTTGCAAGTTTGACACTACTTTAATCAAGCTCTGCAGTATCTACCTATCAGCTGCAGTGATTTTTTTTTTTTTACAATTCTCTTTGAGATAATAATACCAATATTACCAGCTGTTTCACCAGTATTTGTTGGTAAAATTTCTCTTGCCAAACCATAATTTACTGCTCAAAGATCTACTATTCATAGAAGGTTATTGGAGAACTCTAATGGCTTAAAATAATGGTGAATTTAGGGCTAATTTAATCCTGTTCATCTTCCTCACTCCTTGGGCAGAATTCCCACTGAGGTCAGTAGTGAGTTTGTGTGCAGACTGATTGCTGAAAATGAGAGGCTGCTCATTAAAAATAATGGAGGATGGCTTTTTCCCTTTTAAAACATTCTCCCTCAAACAACAACAACAACAACATCAACAAAAATGGACCCAATCATAACTTATGTCTAGTAGTGTGGTAGTAAGAGCTCTGTGTGTAAGAAAATGTGTGGATGGACTGAACCTCCAGACTACAGAGGTCCAAATTGGATAAGGTTTGTTGTAAAAGATTAAAAGTGACCAAAAATTTACTTAGCATTACTCATTTTACTAGAATTTTGGTAAGATATTTGTGCTTTTGTATAAAAATTTAAACTGCTACGGAACGCTTGCAGCAGTTTTCACATATGTGTTTAAAATAAGTCCACTCAGAAAGAAGCAAAGTCAGATATTCAGGAGAGGAACCTAAAGGGAGACTCACCAAAACTTAAGGAGACATGGAAGGTCTTGGTGCATTTGGAGACCTGGTGTTAGTGCAGTTCGCTCATCTGCACAGACCTGAGGAATTGTTAACAGGGCCATGGTTAGAGTTGTGAAAGTCTGGGTTGTTCTGAATTAGCTGTGTCCTCATCTGAGTTGGTGAGCTTGTTATGTCTTTTACTTTTTAACTTCACATTCTTGTGGTTTACCCTTTCCAAATTACCAGTTCGAAAGAATTGAGTTTAAAAAACCTAACCAGTGACCAGAATGTAAAAATAGATATTTAAAAATCAGGACCATGTCCATGTGTTCTACCCAACCACTTGCTTTCAACTAAAAATACCTGCAAAGATGACAAAGCAGTCTTCAACCAAAATATTTATTGGTGAAATTACTCTGTAATTAGTAATATTGTACAGTTATGTTTAACATCAGGTTCTGCCCTGAATCACCACCCTTGTGTTACTGTGGTTAGTGACCTACAAAAGTTATGTTTTGCCATTTTTACTTAAGAAAGTGAGGTTTATATAGCAGAATGTTTTGAAGGTTTGATTTTCTGTTTCTGCAGGAAAATATGGGCTCCCCCCCCACTTCCTTTTGAACTAATCTGGTTTTAGAAGCTGGGAGTAAACTTGAAAAGTGTAAATTTCTTCTTTTTTTTTTTAATAAGGCAGTGTACAGTTTATAGGGATTGATACCATGGAGAGTCATGTTTTGTGTTTCTGAAGTCTCTGATGTTTACATGGAGAAAACAAAGAAAATACACTTACCTCCTCCACCCGGTCTGCATTTAAAAACATATCCAGAGACTTTTTGTTTTTCTTTCTCTCTCTCTCTCTCTCTCTCTTTTTTTTTTTTTTTCTTTTTTCCCAGATTCAGAATTACTGTACCTAACCACTGAGTACTCTTACAGATTTAAAATCCCCAAGTAAATGTTTTTGCTGGCTTGAGCAGTTAGCAAACACTTGCCAAACCCTGCTCTTTTATAGAATCTTGGACTCTCAGGATTGAGCTGTTGGGAGTCAGCAAATCCATTCTTAGCCCCTTTCCCCACCTCTCAGACACAGACATTCCCAGCCACTTTGGAAGACCTGAGTAAATAGAACATTTGTGTATGATTCCCCCATGGATTCTAGATAGAGCATCCTTTGGGAATGCCACATTTTGGTATAAAGCAGCAACTTGATATTCATAAGATTTCTATCATTTGTCTGTCTGGGCAGCGCCCTGGATGAAAATCTAAAATGGAGTCAGTGCCTGGTGTTATTAAATATAAGGAAACAGTGTCCAAGTTAGCTGTCAGAGTATAAGTATTTAGAAGTTATAAATGAGTGCCAGAGAGGAAAGAAATCATCTTTAGTATTGTCTAGGTCAGTGGTTCACAACCTTTGTAATGCCATAACCCAACAATACAGTTCCTCATGTTCCTTATTTTGACTACTAGATATTGTTATCTTGTTTTGTAGGCATCTCAGATGTGTGGGTTCTTAGAGCTAAAAGGGTAGATAACCTATATATTATTTCCATTGTTTTGGGAATAGTATATATATCAATGAGACTATCAGAGGTTATCTCAATTTTTTGTTTTAAAGTAGTATATCTGACCCTTGTATTGAAGAACTCATGTGGCCTAGAAGTGTCTTCATACTACTGCTCCCCCAAGAATGAAATCAAGCTGATTTAAAAAAAAAAATATTTAGTACAGGGCCTGAAGGGTCTCACTACACAGATTGGGCTCGTAGTGATCCTCCTGTTTTCAGCCTCCCAAGCACTGGGATTACAAGTGTGCACCACCAAGCGCAGTCTTAATCGCACCCTGGGTTGGGGGTGGCACAGCAGGCCAGGGATCAAACCCCTGGCTCCTTCGTCTGCCTAAGCAGGTACTTCAATCCACTGAGCTATCTGGCCTGCCCACAGTTTATTTTTTGAGACCCTGTCTTGTTTTATATTGTAGCCAGGCCTTAAATTCACTACATAGCCTAGACTGGCCTTAGGCTTGTAGCAATCCTATCTTAGCAATCCTGTCACATCAATCCCTCCATGCCTAGCTGAGCTGATTTCACATTTCTAGTTCCTTTATTGATTTTTTACTACATAGATCTCTCTCATTTGCTATATTTCTCATCTTAGTGTATTTGAGCCATATGGAGTTAATTGGAGAATAAGCACTATCTTTTCTGTGAACCAAAAGGCTTACTTCACATAGCCAATAGAAAATTTTGTATGGCAACTAAGCCCAGTGTCACAGGGATGGCTTGGTTCTTTCTAGGTAAAGAACCAGAAGGTATGGATAGGGTCCAGAAATGGTTCTTTTGGATCTTACTGCCTAGGGCAGGTAGAAAGGTCATCTATGTAACCTCAGCCTTTCGTGTTCTAATTTGTAAGCTAGCTTGTTCTTGCTTTGTCCTATCACCTCACCATCAACATTTGCGAAATAATTTTTATTTTATTTTATTTTATTTATTTATTTATTTATTTTTGTCTTTTTTTTGAGACAGGGTCTCGCTATGCAGTTGAGGCTGGTCCTGAGCTCACTTTTGTAGCCCAGGCTGGTCTCGAACTCGCACCGATCCTCCTGCCTCAGCCTCCCGAGTGCTGGGATTACAGGCGTGAGCCACCACGCCCAGCCTTGCGAAATAATTTTTAAGTGCCTAAAAATACTTATGCTACCTTTTAGTTGCTCTTAGATAATTTGCTTTAGAAGACTTGTCCTATGAATCTGATTACTGACTGCTTACTGGTCTTTGCCAAGCCTGAATTAAATTTCCAGACTCATTGAGCTTTAGAGTTGGACCTATCACTATTATAAGAAAAGTGCTGACTTTACTTTTTTTTTTTTTTAAAGACAAGTACTATCTTTAATTGCACAGGCCTTAAATTCAAGATTTTTTGTCTCAGCCTCTTCAGTGCTAGTTATATAGATGTATATTACCATAATGGGCACTCATATTTTTAGCTTCTTATATTCTGCAATACCTGTATATATTCACTTGCTGAAAAGCATAACATTAAAGTGTAATGTATATTTTGTCATGTTCTCTAACTCTTTTGTTTTTTGATTGAGAGGTTACTGTTTTTAAAAAAGAGAACAAATTTGCATTAATAGAGGATAGGCTGGGTGAGATAACTCAGCAGACTAAGCGCCTGCTTGCTAAGTACAGGGACTGGAGTTTGATCCCAGGCACCGCAGGCTGCACTGGCCCTGCTCCGGGGCATGCTGAGCCAGCCACTGAGATTGGGCATGGTGGTGCATGCCTGTAATCCCAGTGCTGGGGAGGCTGAGAACAGGAGGATCACTATGAGTCCAAGCTGTATAGTCAGACCCTGTATCAAAAAAACCCCCTAAAAAACAAAAAACAAAAACAAACCGAAAAGAAACCGCAGGTCCAGCAGTGGTCTGGAAATCCTTTAATTCAGACTTTTGGCTAAGGTGGAGAGTGAGTTTTGTTGGGGTTCCTAAGCTTCCTGAGACTAAGTCAGAGAATGTGTTTTGTGTGTAGGTAAGTAAGTGAGAGCTTGGGAGATGAGGCTGCAGATGCAGGTGTGACGTAATGGTGGGAAATGAAAGGTTGACACCCCTTGTCTTGTTCAGTTCTTAGCGTGAGGTTAGGAAATGTAGACCTTCAGAGAGATTCTTTCATTTTTCCTGCTGCCTTGTTCCTTTTTGATCATCGGTCCCTCTTTTCCTCCCTATCCTGATTGGACTTACTTCCATGCAGTGTAACCCTTTAGTTGACCCTCTTTTACCCAGTTGCCAATGTTAAAGTCAATTCTGTTATAATCTTGGCCTATCATATTCTTACCTATGAGCTTAATGAATATACTTTTATTTCTTCCTTTTTTTTTTTTTTGATAGAAAGGTTGATTAGAGGGGATTAGTAAGACGCCTGTACTGTTTGGTCCTTGTTAGGCTGCTAATGAGGCTAGTGACTTAGAACAAAGTATTTCCCCAAATTCAGTTTCCTTTAACATGGGGTTAAAAGCCATCCCTGGCTCAGAGTCATACGAGGAGTCAGTGAGTTCATACTTATGTGGAACGTCACATAGTGTCTGCATCTGTGAAAATTACCAGGTGAAGAGAAGCCCTAGTGGGTATTCTGTGAATGTGTTGTAAGCACGTTCTAGGGGTTCAGAATGGTTATCTGAGTGGAAGTATATGCTTCCATCCAGGACTTGAACTTCCTGTGGTGAACGCAAGTTGAAAATGTTTGTTAACTGTTTCAGTACACTAACTTTAAAATCTCTGAGCTTACAGAAAGCTCTGATTTGACAAATTCCATCCACATTTTATGGTAATGCTCAAGAGAGATTACAGTGTATAGCAGAGTGTTGAGAGCTAGTTTTAAGAACATAGGTAAAATGTGTCTTTTTGGCTACATTGCTGGAGGACATTGATTTTGAGGGTTACATATGTGCATATTTTAGTGTAAGTTTGTTGTCTGTATTTTTTTTTTTTTTAAAGACAGGGTTTCACTGTGTAGTTCAGGCTCATCTTGAACTCACTTTGTAGTCTGGCTTTGAGCTCCCACTGATCCTCCTGTCTCAGCCCCCTAAGTTTCTTTATATATAACTGAAGTAAGCTTGATGGTATAAGGGATTTTTATTGGTAATATTTAAGCTGCATGTGACATTAAAATGTGAGCTTTGTAAGTTTAATCTACCTGTGAACCTATTTTCTCCTAATATGGTGTTTTAACTTTAAATTAGCTGCCAGCATTCAGAAGCCAGGAGGTTGGGCCAGGAATATACCTCAGCACCTAGCAAATGCAAGGTCTTGAGTTCAATTCTTGGTGCTAGGAGGTTTCACATAAATGTTACTGGCTGGCAAAATTGAGTGCTTCTCTATTAGAGGTGCTCTCAGGTGGTATGGTAGTTCCCACATCGTTTTGAACTAGTAATTCTTTTCTGTATTGTCTTAGTTCTTCATACTTCCTTTCATCTTACCTCTTCTAAAGTACTTCATTCACTGCCTTAGATATTAGATTGTTAAGTTTGTACCTCCTTTACTAAGATATCAACAGAAAGTTGCAAAAAGGCCTGGGTTGTCTTACCTAAAGTGAATGCAGCTGGTGGTGCATTTCTCCACCTCTTGAACCCATTCATTTCCTGCCTCTTCTATTGAGAAGGATGACTTCAGAGTTAACAACAGTGTAGTGGCTTCTGGAGCCCATTAATCAATGCTCAGCACACGGCATACGTAGGCCTTCAGTTAATATGTGGAAAGTGCTCATTGTGAGTTTGTTCTAGATTCCTTCCTGAAAAAACGAAATCTATCTCAAGTTTTTAGGGGGCTTTAGGGTTAGCTCAGTGGATTAAGCACCTGTGCAGGCAATCACAGCCAGGCACAGGGGACAGTTTGATTCCCGGAACTACTCTTAAGGCAGCCAGAGACAGCCAAAAAAAAAAAAAAGAAAAAGAAAATCTATTGAGATTCCCTCTTACTCAGTTTTCTGAAGTCTAATGTCTGTATTTGTTACTTGGCCTTTTAAAAAAATATTTACTTTATTATTTAATGTTTTATTGTCTATTAAAAATCTGTCAACCCAGAGGGTAGAAGTTTATGTGGAATTTTAGAAGTTGGAACTGAGGATGGTGTTTTATGGAAGCCAGGAAAAGTGGGAGCTCATGGGCAAATGATGTGGATTTCCCTATTAAACTTGGAAAAGGAGCAGCATATGTGACTGACAGAAGGTAAACAAAAGAATGTATGTAAATAGTAAAAATGTGTGTAAAGCAAGAGGCTAAGTTTTTTCTTTTGAGATACTGAGTATTGAATCCAGGGCCTTCACATTGAGCTGCATTTTGAAACCCACACCCCTCAGGGTGTCACCAGGTTGCCAAAATGTCCAGGCTTGGCTGGAATGTGTGATCTTCCTTGCCTCAGCCTCCAGAACTGCTGGGTAGGCATGTACTTCACACCCTGCTTCTGATAATTTCTTGATCAGCAGCGTGAGCCCATGGGCACAGTGTAATTATCTACTTGCTTTGTTCTGGTAATTTTGCTCAGTCCAGACACCTGTCAAGAATGGACAGTTCACAAGTCCTGCTTCTTATGTGCTCTGTTTTGAAAAACTCTTTCAGTACTCTTTCTTTTTCTATAAAGAAAATTTTAATCTCCAAAGATAAGAATTGTTTTGTGAACATGATTGGGATACCATCATCACACTGAGGATTCCTTGGAAGTGTGAGATATCCAATGTCATTATTAAGCTCTGTCATGACTCAAGTCAACTTTTTTTTTAAAAAAACTGTCTGAATCAAGATCCACTTAGGTCTGTCCATTCTAGTTCATTGATATTTTTTTGACTAGCAAGATTTAGTTGCTCCTTTATCTCATTTTTCCTTGCCATTTATTTGTTGAAGAAATAGTAGTTCCACATGGTTTCTGACATTCTGAATTTTGGTCATTTAACCCTGTAGTACAGTTATATATTCCTCTCTTGCTTTCTTCATATTGATAATTGGATCTAACTTCCTTTCTCTTCTGACTTTCCTTACTCCATTCTGTAGACACAACCTCCTGCTTGATACTTTTTTTTTTTTTTTTTTTTTGTGGGACCAGGGTTTGAACTCACAACCTTGCACTTGTCAGCCAGGCACTTGACCCATGGTTGCTTTCAGCCTCCAAGCTTCTCATGCTATCCCAGCAGCTGGTTTGCCTAAGCTTTCCTGCATAAAGTTTATTTTGTGCTCTTGGTTGGTTTGTTCTAGGTTCCATTTTAAGAACCAGTAAGGCCAGAAACACTGATAATTAGTAAGTTTGTCAAAAAAGAATGGAAATTCCTGGAGTGTAGACTACAAAACCAGTACTATAATTGATATGTTATGCATATTATTAGCCTCAATCTTTTTTATAGTAGCACTTTGGCATAGAGTTCATTTTATAGATGAAAACTGACTTCCAAAAATTGAGTTATTAGAAGTGTGTGTGGCTAATATTATTGTCAGTTGGGATTGGTTATATTAATTATTTGATGCTGTTACCTAGAAGTTGCAATTTCTGCGGAATTTGTTGGCATCCATACTATCTAACTCTATGGAGGATAGACTTGCTTTCCTGGCTAGTTTTCTGTCTCCTGCTTTCTCTTGTCAAAGTATAATTGAAACAGACCTGTACTACTTTTAATAGTATTAAATGTGACTTATTTGCTGGGGATTGAGCCTGAGGTGCTGTTTACATCCCAGCTGGTTGTGTGTTTCTTGGGTCATGCTGGAATGTGGTATACTGTTCATCTTGCATGAAAAATCTTACTTTTTCAATATTAGAAAAACATACCAGATGTGATAGAGCATGTGTGTAATCCCAGTACTTGGGAGGCTTGACAGGAGGATTGCTATAATTTGTGTGCCAGCAGTGGTACATGGTTAGTTCAAGGCCAGTGTGAATACAGCAAGATCTTGTCTCAAAAAAACAAAACAAAAATGTGGTAGAATATGAAACACTTCAGAATAAATCATACTGACCACTTCCACCATGTTGTTTCATGTGGTTTGATACCTTTTGCAATCTAATTTCCAGTGCAGATGGCATTCCCAAGAGTATTTGCATATGACTCAGAAAGTCAGGTAATACCTTAGGAATATGAGGAAGAGCAGCAGTCCAGTGCCTTCTTTTCAAGACAGATTTCTGTTCCCCAGAGATAACTGCTTTCATTACTTCTGATTTTATTTTCTGGTATGTTTGTTCTCTTAACATGATTTTTTTGATGTTTAAAAATGACAATATTTTTATGTAGCAGCATTTATAGAAAGCTTATTTTCTAAGAGAAGAAGACACACTAGCAGGGAGAAAATTGGGTTTCATAGACATTTAATAGCATCTCTCTGGTTTCCTTGGTTCTTTTGAAGGTATTTTATATGTGGATGGTCATTAAATCTGTTTCTTTCTGTCAGGATGAGCACTGGAAAAAACCTTTTTTGCCTTGTCACTGAAGTCTGTTTACTTCTGTTTGTTCACTTTATGCATTGTAAATAAGAATCCCAGTGATTTTATATCTTTGTCGGGGTTCACGTTTACCTGCTGTCTTCTGCATGTAGTGACATTCCTGTTCCAATCTCCAACAGCATGTGTGAAAGCTTAGTTTTGATGGCATATGCCTTCCTTTACAACTTGCTAGTCTGTCCTGAAGATTATTGCCTTATTTTTTCCCCCTTCTTTGTATCCATCTTTAATTCAGCTCTAAACAATACAGCACTATAAAATTCCTGCCAGTAGGCTCAGATAGGAGGCAGCCTCTCAGTGCCATGCTTTTTCCTGGACCTTCCTTCATTCTGCGCTGGTTTTATTTCTGGAACTGCTTTGTCGCTGTGTGGTGGGAATCCCTTTTGACTTTGTTGCTGGACCCCGTCTCTTCTGGGCCCATGTCCTCTCTGTTATATCATATGAGGACTTGACAATAGTCTTGAAGGAGGTGTCTATGGGAGGTCAGTTTCCTATGATGGTGCTTGTGTTAAAAATGTCTTTTTCTACTCTTAATGATTATTTGCTGTTCCCAGTCCGAATGATTTTATAGTTTGGCAGTGTATAGAAATGTAAGGTAGTGATTAGCTTCCCTAGTTGTGAAGAACTCTTGCGGCTCTTTGAAAGCTATTTTCAGCTCTGTCTCTTACTCCAGCCTCAGTTACCTGGAACCTAAAATTCCCAAGGCTCCCAGGGCTCTCTAACCATCATCTTGTTTTCTACAGGCCCCTTCTTATGCAAACAAGAACTCAGGTTTCAGCTTCCTCTGCTCTGCTAAGTCAGTCATTTTCTACATCTGCTTTTCATCTTCTAAAATTCTGTTGGCATATCTCATTTGCTGGCCTTCCCTCTGCCTTTTTTTTTTTTTTTTTTTGTACTTAAATTTCTTTTTCTCTACTGTCATTTTAGTGTGGTTTTGGGAGGGAACAGAAATTAACTCATGTTCAATCCACTGGATTTAGGGGTTTAAAATTGATTAAAAATATAATTCACAAAATTACTGTGGTGCTTACATTTGTAAGGATTGTAGCCGTAATGAAATTGGATTTTTTCCTTACTCTTGATGACTTCACTTATAAATAAAAACAGACAGAAAAATCAGGTGTTTGAGTCAACATTTAGGGTAGATGAGAGAGGATAACTGATGTCACTGGATATGTATTTTCCATTTTTCCTGTGATTTTCAAGGATTGGTTACACATGTTGTATACTTGTGCTAGATTTAAAAATGCACAATAAAAACAGATTTGGTGAACATCTGCCTGTCAGAAATGGCAGCCTTATTTTAGAGTTTATTGAGTCTCATAGTTTGTGTGTTTTTACACAGATTCATGGTAGATGCACATGAATTTGAAATTTCCTTGAATGTGATTTGGGTATTAGGGTACTGCTTTAACTCATGGGGGTTCTGTTAAATATTGTGATTTCATTACTAGGTAACGTATAAATAAGGAGTGGAATTTGGACTAATATGAAGGTATAAATGTTGGAGATTTTTTATGTATGGGTTGTAGGGATAAAAAGGGAAGAAGGTGTGGGCTCACAGTGGCTGTGTGGTTTTAGGAAGCCCCAGGAAGATCTCAGAGCTGTGAGTGCATGTGATTAGTGTTGATTAAATTGCCCAGTGGGTTTTGGAAGTTTATAAATTCAGATGCTCTATTTGTATGTTGCAGGCAACATTTTGAGGACACTTGCCTTGTAATGTGGTGATATTTTAAATGTTTAGGCATTAGATAGTGGAATCTTTCTTTTATTCTTCAATTGTGTATTTCAGTATCCATGAGAAAAATATATCAGTAACTCAGAACAGTGATGGCATTGATACTGTTTAGCCTAAGGGTAAAATAAAGTATATGTCCTAGCAGTTCTAGTGATTTGATCAAGGCCTTCACACTGATCTGTATGCCCAGCTCTTTTTATGCTTTATTATTTATTTATGTATTTTTGGTTTTGTGAGACAGAGTCTCACTATGTAGTGCAGGCTGGCCTTGAACTTACTTATGTAGCTCAGGCTGGCCTTGAACTCATGGAGATACCCCTCCTGCCTCAGCCTTCCCAGTGCTGGGATTGTAGGCATGTGCGCCTATGCCTGGCTTTTTATTTTTATTTTGGCACAAATTCTCATTAACTTGCTCCAGCTAATCTAGAGCTTGTCCTTCCGCTTTATCCTAACAGGTAATTGGGATTATAGGAGGCATGTAAACTCAGGGCCTTTTACATACTAGCCAGGTGCTCTACCACTGAACTAAGACTCTCAGCTCTTGTGAGTTATTTTGTTTTCTCATTTTTGAGACAGGGCCTGCTGTGTAGTTCAGGCTGGTCTTGAACTTTCAGCAATCCTCTTACCTCAACCTCCGCTTGTTAAGATTTAAGTATAATCATTAGGTAATTAATACAGTAATGAATTTGACTTGGAAAAATGTGTATCAGTGACTAAAGATTAAAAATCATTGAGTATGTTGAAAATATTTCATTAGCCATAGTGCTTCTACACATTATTTTCCTTCTGGGTTGTAGTGTAAAACTATGAGCATATGGTAACTGGCACGGCCTTATGTTTTCTTAATTTTTTTCTTTTATTTTTAATGTTTTTATTTTATAAAGCTATTTTTTTTAAAGCAAAAATCTTGAGAACATTTTACCATTATTTAAAATAATTTTGTACCATAGATCTGAGAGGTAAACAAAGCAAGTCAAGAGCAGGTTGAATGTACCAAGTTGGTCAGCAGTTTAGCATTGTGACTGATTTCAGGTGTAGCTAGTGTTCTTGTGTGGAGGTGTTGCTTCTACACCGTGCTGTTCTGCTCCTGATGGAGCAGCCAGCTTAAGTCTTCTTGGAGAGCTCAGAAAGGTTGCCAAATTCTGCAGCTAAGGGGATGTCTTGCAACTTTTTTTTATCTTAATCCCTGAAGGTAGAAAGAGCTAGGTCTTCCAAAAATAGTTTAAGTAAATGTGTCAAGATTTTGAAATACTAATGAAAAAACAAGAAAATGACAAACGTACAGAATTATTGGAAAATGATGCCAAATTCCCAAGTACAGAAAGCAAATGTGACAGTAGACAATAGCTCATAATCAACCTTTGTTTTTGGAGTCCATGATAATCTTGCTTTTTTTTTCTTCAGTGTTTTGTTTCTAAACCCTGGTAAAATTTTCAGTGAACAATTTCCTTGAAAGGTTTCTTTTTAACCCACTTTTCTTAAGGAGAAAAAAGACCCAATAAAGTGGGTGCAAATTATGTATAGGAAAGTTTGGAGTGTCAGATAATGACTTGTGTCTGTCCTATGACAAATCAAGAGTTTGAGTATTTGTAGCCAGAACTATCTTTGGGTGTTGGCAATCAAAATCAGCATCAGTAAAATCCAGGTCTTAATTTTCTTAAGGCTGAGATTGTCTGCTTTAGATTATGTACATATGGGAATGCGAAGGCCTACTGGGAGTGCCTTCCTCTCAGGATCTCCTGGAAACTGGAGGATGAAGGCACTGTGTGTGGAAAGCACTCCGGATGTTTGCCCCTTGGCAGCAAAGGGCCTTGCTGGGGCCACACATGCAGGGCAGATTCAATGTGGACCTAACTGGCTCCAGCCTACTTCTGTCCTCAGTGTTGTGAGACTCAGGGTAGGACTAGAGTATGGCCAGATTTGCAACTTGTGCTGCTTGCTGTGTGCAGTGTGCAGGACAGCAGTGGAGGACAGTGTGGCTCTTTTGAGGAACTTTTTGTTGAGTTGTTGACTTTTTCTAATGCTCTATTTTTATTGTACCTAATTATCTCTGATGTGTTTTTCTACCTTGTCAGGATAGAAAATATTTATCTTTTTGGAACTTTTAACAGAAAATTTAAAATATAGGTAGAAAAGTGCACAGTATGCTCCATGTGCCTTTGGCTTCAGCTGTTTCCAGCACATGGCCCTCCACTTGCATCTATTTCCTGCATACTCCCTGACTTCCCGAACACCTCACCTATATTGTTTGAGATAGCATATAATTTCACTTGTAAATAAGTGACCCCTCTGTGTACTTTTGATTTCTAAAGTAATTCTCTTCATTCCCCATATTCACAGTTGAACAGATAGTAATCCATTTGTAACATATTTAATAGCCATGGCTTTAGAACAAGTGTCTAAATATTGTTTTGCTCAATGAAAGCAATTTGGCATCAGTAAAATACATACAGCATTGCAGATAAGGAGTGTTTTGCTCATTGCTAAAACCCAAAACAAAGAGCTTTAACAGTTTCTGTACTAAGATAAACCAATCTTGCAGTTTTAGTATATTCTCAGGATACCTTCTACTCTTACTCTTACTTTTGTTTATACTAGATTTTAATGTTTTGAGTTTTTTTTTTTTTTTTTTTTTTTTTTTTTTTTTTTTTTTTTTTTTTTTTTTTTTTTTTTTTTTTTTTTTTTTTTTTTTTTTTTTTTTTTTTTTTTTTTTTTTTTTTTTTTTTTTTTTTTTTTTTTTTTTTTTTTTTTTTTTTTTTTTTTTTTTTTTTTTTTTTTTTTTTTTTTTTTTTTTTT